>JAHXMU010000826.1:650580-720672 GCA_019455685.1 Philornis downsi
CTTATACTTATACTTATACTTATACTTATACTTATACTTATACTTATTTTTCAGTAATTTTCGAAAACCTCAGCTACAAAAAGGTATTGCCCTTAAAAAGTATACGAGTTGGGACGGCTTTATCCCATATCTATCAACTCATGTCAAGCATTGATTTTAATTAACTAGTAATTAGTAAAAAGTTTAGGAAAATATCGAGAACTTCCGAATTTCCAGAGGTGGATTTAGTCCTTGTATTTTCTTACCAGAGCAATTTTGCGGTTCATGGTATCATGAGTGATGTACCGATCGTTGCTAGATAACTGAACATGTTTTCCCAATTTGCCCAATTTTTTCAGAGCAATCAGTAACCACTCCCAAATTTGTCGGGTTTTTTTAAAAATTGATATGAATTTGTCTTGACTCTTTTACACCTATC
Source organism: Philornis downsi (assembly GCA_019455685.1). Classification (NCBI taxonomy): domain Eukaryota; kingdom Metazoa; phylum Arthropoda; class Insecta; order Diptera; family Muscidae; genus Philornis; species Philornis downsi. The sequence continues at coordinate 650,999 of JAHXMU010000826.1, forward strand.
ATCTTACTACGGTTGCTTTTAATTCAGTAATGAGTAGTAAAATTTGTTGCTAAAACGCTGAAAAGAGATATTTTCGTTAAAAGTGGGTTTTCAATTTTTTGAGAAGGACTACATGTTTAAAATATTCAAACAAATCCTTGGGTATTAGTCGTCGGTATTTATGAATAAAGTTTAAATTTTGTCTTCCCGTCACTGAGCATTAGTTTTTTGGGACAGATATCTTATTCCAGCAACTAGTTGGGTAGCCTGGTGAATGGGTCACATTCAGAATGTTTTAGAACTCATTTGATTGATCACATTAAACATTTCGTAAATTCTATTGCCACACTTTTTGCATGTAGAAAATAAACGATATTTGTCATAAATTTTGTGAATATATTCTATTTAACTAAAATTCATTAAGCTAATAAAAATTGTTCATAAAGAAAAGAATTTAATATAAAACATCGTAAACTCCGTGAAGGATTTTTCATTAATTAAATATTTCTTCGGATCTACGAAAAATGTTTAATGACCTGTTTCTGCAGGTGTGTCATAAGAAATTCATTAGATTATTGAAGGATTTCATTTTTTTGTGTTTTATATGAGTTAATGTATTCGAAACATTCTTAAATTCGTATTTATAAGCTATTATATTATTATTTCTTAGCAAACAGTCTCTTTTCTTTTATTTGTGATAGTTTGATTCCCATTGCCTTTTTCCTTATTTTTTTTTCTTTTTAAGTTGCTTTCTTGCAATTTCAATTTTTGCACTAAAAAAAAAAAAAAAAAAAAAAAAACATGCAACGAAAAACTGGATTCATAGAAATATCATCATCATCTTACCTGTTTGAAAATCCAACGATGTCGCCGTGTTCCAATCAAGTAGAGAAATGCATCATGCAACATGCAATATTTCCTCCGAAAACAGTCGAAGCTATACTCTTCCACATCTCGCTTTACTTTAGAAATGAAATAGATTTCCTAGGTTTTCTCCAAATATGTCATTGCCATGGTAGAGTAGGTTTTCCCTCAACTATTTGTGGTTGCAACTCTGTATTTTCAATTTTAAATTTTTTATTTCGGTTTTCATTTGCAGTTGTTTACTTTTTTTATACGAGCTCATAAATCATGCCTCAAGATATTTATGTCAGCACTCATGTATGCAATGTAGAAAACAACATGCGACTTTGTCGACAACAGGCAAACTTGCCACACTGCAACAACACCAACAGCTCGATACAACATATATTCGTTGTCGTTGTTGTTTTCTATGCATAAAACATGTGGTTTGATTGCAACACAGCGCAACTTGCAGCAATTACTCCTTCTACGTAACAGTGTTCATACGACACATCCCCTGCTCTTTAAAATAGTCTATTTCCACTCCAACTCCCACTCCCATTCTGCCATGCCCATCATCCTCCCACTGCCTTATCACAAGTTTAGTCTTCCGAAAACAAAGGCCCAAATGCTGCTCAATTTCATGTTGCCAAGATGTTCAGTTCAGTGGTAGAAACTGAATAAATCATTATTACTGCATTACCGCCACAGACATCGTCGACTCATTCCCCCGCTCACTCACATTCATTGCTATTACTTGGCACTCTGTCATATTGGGGCATTACCTTGTAGCGGGATTTCGGTTGTTGCATATGTAAACATGTTCTATATATCATTGTATTGATGTTGGTTGCTGCATGCATATTAGACGATGACACTGACGTTTGTGGTAAGAAACTTTGTTCTCGGAGAGACTGCTACTTAGAGCAAACGAAGTTGCTGGGCCGAAGGATTGGAAAGGTGTGTTTCAAGGAAACCGTCACAAGTGATTTGTTGCAATGTCATGTGATTCAAATTTTGCGGTCGTGTCATGTAATTGAGTGTCAAAATTTAATTTAGATGACATCTTGTTGTGTTGGATGTGCCAAAAAAAGAAAACAAAAACAAAAAAAAAAAGAACAAAAAACAAAAATAATAATATAGAAACGATGCAATTGATACAAATGTAGGAGGTGCAGGTAAATAAAGTAGCTCTAGTGACAGTTTCAAATTGAAATTGCACCAAATTACGATACATTTTATTTCCATTTTATTAATATTTATTAATTTCAGTTAAAGAACACGATAATTTCGAGATTTTATTGAATATGTAACTCAACACGACTCAAAATATGGAAAATATATCCACAGAAAACTCACTTCATAGTAACAAAAAAATTTAATCTGTGGCCTACACAGATACTTCGACGTGATATCGCAGTCTCAAATGTCGATAAAAAAATACTCTAATAATACTACTAAAATAATAATACTCTTCAAATTGACTTTATTATGATATTAGATTCCAATATAAATACACCTGAAACAAGAATACAAATCAGAGCACTATAATTTCAAGTTTCTTTGAAGAATTCATTCATTTTCAATGTAAAAACCTTACGTGTTTGACGGCACACGTTAAGTTTATGTACAATTTTTTAAAGATCGGTTTACTTGGATGCTAAAATGTACTGTTCCTCTTCGATGGAAGAGGAAATACTATAGTGAAGTTCACACTCGCAAGTAGGAGCAGTCCGATTCATTTCAACGAAGCCAAATGAGACTGTTGCTGGAATAGAGTAATAACCGGTTTGGGGACACTCATCCGTTGACCAAAGCTTTCTCTTTTCGTTAAATTTCAGAAGAAAAAAAACGGTGGAATCGGGTTTCTTGTTCCAATGCCTTCGGTTTTTTGTTTCAAAAACATCGAAAATGTATTTCACCCATAAATTCATGTCTCTAGAAGTAACTAAACTACAAATCCTTAAAATGACAGATAATTCCCAGTAAATAATTAAAAGCTAATGTCAAGCAATCTTAAATACTTCCCTATAAAATTAAAATTACATACTTAAATTTCTAAACAAATTTTGTTTGAAATAGAACATGAAAAAAACAATTAAAGATTTGTGAAATTAAATTTGCGAAAATTTACTAAAAATTTTCTGTAAACTTGAAATAGAGTTGGAAAAAATATAAAGTATATCCTTAAAATTATTTACAATTTGAAAAAGTTGTAGATTGCTTTTAAGTTTCTACAAAGAAATAGTTAAACGAAAGAAATGTTTGAATATCTTCTAAAAATATTATCAATTTTAAAAATTATATGTAAGGAGAAAACCTAGCCAATTCATATTTATTACTTGTTTTCAAATATTTTTCATATTTATAAATTAAAAACAGAACTACGAAGCAGATTTAAATCGGTGTTTCTATTCAAACAGACTTATGGCACCATTCTTTTAAGCTTTTGTAAGGTGTGCAATTCAAATTCAAAATCATTTCTAATTCAACAGTAATGCAATACTAAAGAAACGATGGAATTTAGGAATTTTTTCCACTTTGTATAATTTTTGACGATGAAACTGTAATGTAATTTTTCTAGCTGCAAATTTACTTAATTCAGCCATGTACTTAAACACAGTTTCAACAATTAATTTAATGTTTATCTTCTTTGGAAGGCTTATAACATCAGCATGACATCGTAAAAAATACAAAATGCCTGCAAAATATAAAATCGCTAAAATTTATAAAATTCACATATCGTTCAATCTATTTGGTTCAATAGCAAACATATTTCAATTTTTTGGATATTAAGGGATTCGAACAAAGCTGTATCCTTTCAATACAAACAGAAATATTAAAAAAATCGGCAAATAAATAAATCGCTAAAATAGAAATCTGTAACATAAATACTAAGCATCCATTAATTTAAAACAAATTAATTTTTGGCCTTTAGCTGACATCTATAAAACAAAAAATTGCGATTAAACCAAGTTTTTAAGTAATTTGAGTAAATAAGCATTCCTTTGTAAGTTATATAGATGTTTTTCATATTTTAGAGGTTTTAAAACTTTAGTTATTTTATAACAAATTTTGGTGACATTAAAGCCACAATTTAATATGTTCTATGACTGTTTTCGAATAATTTGCGAATTTGTATTTCAATGATTTTTTGTTTGTAATTTTTTGAAATACAGTAAAAATGTTGCAAAAAAAGACTATGATATTTTAAAAGTCAAGGACTAAAGAGGTACAATTATTTTCATTTGAAAGTGCATGATATACGAGTACTCGTATGTTTATGCGGTTATGTAAATATAATTCCGATCTAAAATTTCGCTTTTAACAACAATTGAAAAACGTGGAGTTGACATGTAGCTAATGATTTCAATTCCAATTGTGTGTTTGAGATTTCAACAAAACTTTTTTTTGCTACTTTATTTAATATCTCATATCAATTTCTAGCTATACGCGTATGTTGAATTTCAATTCCGGTTTTTGTAACTACCACTTCCATTTCTTTTATATCAATTACACTTTTTTCCATTTCAAAATACGAAATTTGTTTATTATAATAAAATTATAATATAATATTAATTCTTTTCTCGTTTTTTTTTTTTATGGAATTATGATGTTAAGTTTGCTTCCTGGTGAAAAAATTTCTTATTTAATTACTAACAATTTACTTTACGTTATCTCTACTTTCATTGTTATTATTTAATTTATTTCAACCACTTCATGTTAAAAAAAAAAAAACATTTATTATTAAAAGAAAACAAAAAATATGTAGAAGATCATTTCACTCTAGATGTGAACTTTTACGCTTAAGGCAACAATCCACCGGCGAAAAATGAGGCAAAATAAATTGTTACAGTCATAACAGCGATTTATTGTGGCTAATTAGGTGGTCATTTTCGCTGCAACAGCCCAAACGGATGGCTAAAAGTTGAGGTATTTTTGTGGTTTTTATGACACCTCGAACTAAAATTAACAACAATTCTCGTCTGGGGTCTCTTTTACGACACTTTTGTGGTATTTTTTATTATTCTCTTTTTATTATAACAAAAAAAAAAAAAACAAAACAACGGCAAACAAACAAATATTGCAACTGCCCGGTTGACAATAAGTAGATTTTGTTGTTGCTTTTTCGGGATGCGAGAATTTAACAAAGTAAACAAAATCTGAACAAAGCAAATGTTTCAAAAAAAAAAAAAAAACTAAAACGTTTAAAGCCGGCGGCTGTTTAAAGCTAATGATGCTGTCTATCTGTTGGTAGTGCCTCTGACCCGACTTAAGATCAAATGACACTCACAATGAAGATGATGACGATGTCGGTGACGATGACGCTGAGCAGTCGTAGTTGTGGGTTCTTGAGTTCTCAAATGTGATTTTAATAGTCCAATCTGTACATTTAAGCAGTCTTCTTTATGTAAGTCACTGGTGGCGCATCAAATGAAAAAAAGCCGCCGCCGTCGAACTACAAATTCAACGATTCTGGATCGTAAAAATCTCAACACTTGAATTAAATACCTTAAATGAGTGGTGTACGTTGACTGACAGACTGACAAACAAAACAATGCTCGAAAATGTTGTTGTAATCCCGCTTAGCAGCGCAGTCAAAGTCTCTTAAGTGTGCAGGTCACTTAAGAACGTGGACACACAACCAACGACCAGGATGGGGAGGGGACGAATTGTATCAAAAAAGCGGTCAGCAACATTGAAAGGCGTCGAGAAAAGATCAGTTCCCAGCTTAAATAACGAAAAGTAAATCACCGTCAGTCGCTCTTATGATTTTATAGGTCTAATATGGCGCTACACTTTACTTTATCTCAGATAAATGTAATTTTTTATTGTTTGATTTCGTTTGTAAGACGACATTTATGATCTCATTTTTTTTTCTTGTGCTATAGATTTATTACCAACATGTATTCCTTTGACTAGATACATTAGTCAAAAGGGGAAGAAGCACTTGAAAATGCGTTCCCAGTACTCAATGAGGTCAAACGGAGATAAGATGAAAAATTTTAACCAGATTTGTGTCTTTGTTGGCAGTTATATAAAAGCCGCCACCTGGTAAGAAATGATTACAGAAATAGTTGTCTAAGTTTGTTTACAAATATTGTATTCAAAAATAAGTTCGGGTATAAAATGGATGAAATTAGAAGGCTTTGTAATCGTTGAAATTTGTTTTCAAGTTTAGTTTTACAGAAGGCTATGGGAAAGTTAAATTGCGGCTTACTGTGGCTGCTGGTTCATACAACTATTGTATGAATTCGGTCACATCGGCTTTTGTATAAAATTGTTAAACTGGCACAGCAATTTGCCATTAACCAGTAAGTCCTGTCCAGTGGGCTTAGATCAGCCAAATGTAATCAACTACCCTCCACCTCAACTAATGGTTATAACGCGATTTTTTGTTTAAAGTCTGTGTGTTTTATAGGGCTTTTTATAAAGCTTATCCGTTGCCGATGAAACTTAAACATGACATTACCTATTTAATGGTGAGAGTTTCTAATAATACGATTAACACATAATAGCTGATCCATTGGCATCTAAAATGCATTTAATTTTGACTACTATCTTATAATCGGCTTTTAATTAGACGTGGATGTTACTTAATAATATAGATCGGCTCATGAACCTTTACATATTGAAGAATAAAAGAAAATACCAGAATTATATTACGAAAATTCGACTTTCCTATTCGAACGGCGTAACCATCTTTTAATATAAAGCGCATTTTCGTCTTAGCAGCTATGTATTCATTATAACATTAAATGTATAAATGTGTACAAACTCTTTCTCGTTATTGTTAACATGAGATCGATTCTTCCTATATATGTATGAGAGTCTATAATTGTCAAATCCTGCCTATGATTTTGGCAAGTATAATTGAATAGAGTTTAAACTTGGTGTAAGTTACATCATGAGACTTGACAATTGCAATACAATTTCTGAAATTATGTTGCACAAATCACCATTTCTTAACAGTTGCATTTTCTTTATGAATAAAAAACATTTTCATCTTGGTGAGCGCATAAACCAGGAATACTGCATAGAATAGTGAAGCCCACAATGCCCGGACATAATGGCGCCGAATTACCGCTCATCTTCAATTGACAACGGTGTTGATAGCAAAATTTAACACAGAGGAAATATAATTTCCAGAAGCTTGTGGCACATTTCATACCGAGAAACATTGAATTGTTTCTTAAAACATTTTTCCCATAACGTATAACTTCATGTAGTGAAAATGTGACTTGAATCATACGATCAAATTCAATTCACTCGTTAGAATTAGCGGTCCATAATTCTGACAGAATAATGCAGAAGTGCATAAGGGTCGAGACAAACATTTGTTAGATATTACATTCAACAAATAATATAAATATCTATGCTATCCGACGAATGCAATTATGTAGTTTAACAGAAAGTACAGGATGATCAATTTAGAGCTATATATTTGTTTTACATCACGCCTTTCGTTTCTCTTTTCAGATTACCACCAAAGTTGACATTTATATTTAGTATTGTTTGGCACATTAATATAAGAAATACACTCTTGCACGCTATATAAAAGTTATTGAAATTAAAAGTTATTGAAAATTGAACATAATGAATATATTCATTCAGGAGAACATTCCTTCTCTTTCTACCAATTTGTTGAAAAGAAGGTCAATCGGTGCTATTTACACGTCGAAAATGTTTGATTGGTGCACAGGACTACACAAGAATGAATTATAAATTTAACTCATCTCACAAAAATACCTAGAGGGATCATCGAAATTTCGCTTTTCGCTTGAATATAATAGAAGGAGATAGAAAGTTTTCAAACTAATTGCCCACGCGCCTTTTTTCGAGTTGAAACCGCGTCATGGTGGTCTCTTCATGTCTCAAATATACATATACATTAATTTCTCAATATTGGCCATACAGTTATGGTATTTAAGTTATTATTTTATTATTTCCTGGGTTCAAGTTGAATCTTCTTCCATTTTGAATGTGATCAGCGTCATACTTGTATCACCAGTCCACGGTTTTGGCAAAACTTCACGAGCATCGTTCTCTTTATAGAAATGTCCGGTTTGGATTCTGGACCACCGTTTTCTTGAGGTCATAAGAGGTATCACATACACTTTATAAGCTATTTGGCCTTCACTAAATATTTTCATAAATTTGAATTTATACAGACATCCTCACAAAATGTCTCACCGAAACTTCTTCTGCGTAGACACATTAATTTCTGCTGGTACCACTGTCACCAATTTTCCATTTTCTTTTCTCTTCACTTTGTCATTTCTCTCTGAAGCTTAAATTTATATATCGCAAGACTTTGGCAAATATTAAGCAACTTTTGAATTTATAAAATTATTTGATAAACTTATTAAATTAGCTCTCGTTCATAATGATTGAATAATAGTAAGTTAGAGCACAGTAATAATTATAGAGTGTTTTTGAAACCGAAGCCTCCCCATTTTATCGAGTTCAACCCATTACAAAAACGTGACAATCAAGCGGCATTTTATGTAGCAATTTTTCATTTAATTACTCATATTATAATGTGGCGAAAAATATCCAATTTTAGGTACATATTTTTCTAATATTCCTAAACTCCCATTGCACAGACAAATAGAAATATCAAAATTCAATTTCTAAATGAGATATATAATAATAGTAATATTAAATTGACAGTCAATATAATCGCTCTTTTCTTTTCCCGTTTCTCGCATGGATTTATGTAATAAATCATTATTTCACAACTAATCACCATTTAATATATTTTAAAATACCAAACTCAAGTCTCTTGCTCCATGAGACAGGTACTAAGATACGAATAATTGAAGTAATCAAATAAAGAACAAAATAAATCCGGAAAACCAAACGTAATTAGAAACTACGACGCCCTATAATAACAAACACAAGACTCTTCATAAATCATATTCATTTATGCGCTTATTCGTATCGATTCTATATAAGCCAGCCAACCAACCCACCTACATTGACAATTACTCACAAGGATGTTCACCAGAATGAGAAAGTCATAAGGAAGGATATTTAGGTACATAGCAAATGAACAGGCGGCGAGACACAGTCCAGAGAGCTCCTACCACTGCAGACCACTTAGGGCTGACGACGTCATCAACTTTAGTTGTTGGCACTTGTGATTAACTAGCAACCTTTTGCCGTCTACAGTGAAGGCATGAAGGATACGCTGAATGGCTGTGTTGAAGAGCAAACATCACTCACACTCAGTCATACCCGCTGCCAGCCCAACCACATACAATGTTGTGACGCTAAACCCTAATTATACGGCTCGAGCTAAACACTAAATTGTTTGAAACTCATCCGCAATTTTTTCTTATGTTGGTTGGGTGAGCGGTCAGGTAGCTGATGATCAATATCATCTAAGGTTCATGAATGAAACTCCCTGCTGTGTGTAACTCTATAGCGAGTTTGTAAAGCACTGCGGGATGCCGTTCGTCGTAATATTTACAGGAGCTCTGAGATCATGCTGTTAAATGAAGATCAATGGATCTGCATTGAGACGAGAACAGTGTGTGTGCAGGGGAATGAAAGAGTCTCATATAGAATTTCCATACAACCTGTTGATATTGTTGACAATTTAAAGGGTTCATAATAAACAGCACGACAGATAATCCAGTATGATTAGGTTTTTCAGCAAATTTTTTCCTAAGATCCAATTTCCAATTGTCTCAAGTTGTTAGTGTCTATTTTAAACACCGTCGAAGTGAGGCAGAAATGGAAAACCATGAGTGGCGAAAGTGGAAACGTTAATCTCATAATTATTGTCGACATATGAAAGAGTAGTATTTATATAACTGGCGCGTCTGAGTGTTTGCCAGAAAGTTTAATTCTTAAACCGGTGGAGATTTGAAGTGAGATACTTAAAAAAAGAAGAGTTTTTTTCGGGGGATTTTGACAATGGCAGTATGTTACTATACATATATATGAGCAATGTGAAACAGTTAATTTGTAGAAGTACAAATACACAATTTTATAAAATTCATGTTTTACAAATTTAGTGGTCAAGCTAATTCGTCTGACTAGTATTTCCTCCTGATTTTATTCAATTTAACTGTAGCTGTCTTTAAATGAAATTACTATTGCAATTGCTATTATTGTCATCTAACGTTACGTGATAATAATTAACCTTGAATAGAAATGATGCTGCTCCATTAAAATGTATCTGTTTTTTCATTATGTTGCTGAATTTGAACGAGGTCGTACGAACATCTGTTGTAAACAACATATATATGTAGATTATCAAATTAATTGAAAAACTCCGTGATGTGTCAACACATGACTGGATATTAAGAGCGATTCAGATTCTTCAGGATATGAAGAACTGACTCTTATAGGTGTTGACTCGTCCTTCATCTAAATATAAGAAAACTGCCCGTTGAATAATAAGCTTCTTACCTATGCACCTGCAGAATCACGCAGATGCAGAATCACGTCATTGCTGAGTCGTAGAATCTATTTTCAACAACCTCTGGCTTCATTCTATTAACTTTGTCGTAAAACCCATTTCCAATAGCCTCTGGGCTTTTTCTTCATTTCTAATTTAGAAAAATATTCAACTACAATTTCGATTTCCCTCTACGATATATTCTGTTTAGCTTGCCCTTGAATCCGACACTACGAAACCTTTACGTAATATTCTGCTTAGATTGTCCCTGAGTCCAAATGCGAGGTATGATGTAAGCGAAACTGGAGCAGCTTTCGTTTGCGAAACTCTGACCAGAGGGTTTCCTTTTCTGGTAGCACAGGAGCTCAAGGTCCCAAGAGCAGTTTGCTCTTACCTGATCGTGGCGTAAGATCCCTTGTAGGAGCATCGTGCTGGCTGTGGTTAACAAAACATGTGTTGTTAGTGTTCATGCATTACATCAGGTCCTCCTGATGGTAATGCGAGAACTTTGGAAACACTGTTCATTGCCGATTAGGTTGAGGTATCTAGATAGATAGATAGATCTCGCTCCTTCATACCAGTAACTTCAAAGGAACTTTGGCTGAGGGAAGAAACGAGCCCTAAGGAAATAGTCCAAGGGGGATGTGGTTATTATCTCAAAAGTGTTTAGACTAATCCTTCCGGGCTTAGTCTGAGTTCTCCAAAGTAGTGCCGGCTGCCGCAAATGCAAATGAAAGCAGTCCCATGTGTGATGGCACACCGTGAGTACGGCTTTCATGACGAAACCCACGTTAAACTACTGCGGATTGATTGGATTATCCATAAGTTCAATACTACAAAACGATATTTGTTTTACTGGAAATCAACTTAAACATTTTATATTTATGCCTTTCATAAGGGCCACGCAAATTTGCTGGAGCTCATTACCGTCTTCGACCCACAAACCGCAGCCATTGGGATACTTCTCGCCTTCTTTGACACAAAATATTTCATTTTATTCAAAACTTTACTAACCTGTCTAGAAAATATTTTGCACATTTTGTTGGCCACATCCGGTTGGATCGACACCACCAAAAACCCCTCGACCAGCTGAGAAATTAATGTCGTACCTTTTTGTGATTCTGGGGTATCCTGCATTCCTCAAATTCAACGATAGAGATATTCAAGCGCACCTCATAAATTGTCGTTCAAAGATTTTTATCGCAGTTTGCACCTTTTTCACACACACACACACGCACGTACCAAAACTATGTGAAATATGTTGACTGTCTTAAATATATGAACTGCTTAATCTTTAAATTCCCTAAATTAGACAAGAATTTGATGTTAGCCTAAATGAGCATACAACGAAAAACTGGGTTCTCACAGCCCACATAAATTTCAACGTACGGATAAAGTAGATACTGCGTTTTTATTTTCTGTGTTAGGACAAATCCTTTTTTCGCCTCAGATTTATAAACGAGTTTTACGATGAGTAAATTTTTGTTTTAAATTTTTTTTTCTTTTCAATTTGCATTCGAATTATACTTCTCCCACAAAGTTTAGTTAACTACTGAGCTAATTCATTACAAGGGGGGAGGGGGTGTTAGCTGCTGGTTTTGAATTAATTAGTGAGCGATTAATTATGCCATTGTTCTAATTAAATATGACACTGCGTCCACTTTTTATCGACCGACCAACGAGAGCTACACGTCGCGTTTGGCGGGAACATGTTTCTTAGGTAAACAATGTGTCTAATTTAGCATTTTGGGAATGACAAACAATTCTTGTTGAAGTTCTGTGGCGGCTGATACGATTATTAATTGCATTTTTGACTTGATGTTACATATGCACATGTAGTTAATGTAAAATAGAATCATGAATTTTCTACACATTTTAGGGTGGTTTAGACTCTTCTTCACTGTTTTAAGTTTACTTTCGTAAACTATTATATTGCATTGCATAGCTATCGAACTAAATCTTACTCGACGAATTGAATCAAACTTAATGTTGCTTTAACTTATCGCTTGTTGTATGCCTGGCATAATGGATATCAAATGGAGTGAACAATTTTCCACAATTTTTCAAATGAGTTTATTTTTTCAGAACAAATACATTTTGGTTGATCGTTTGAAGACCTGAACAAACGTCAGACTTACGTCTTATTTATCTATTTTTGCTATCCTGAGTTCGCTCCCGTAAATTATTCCATTTTCGAGAACAGCATCCTACTTTGGCGATAATCAAAACCAAACGTAATTGTAAAATCCGGCTCGAAGGACCATGCAAAGAATTGACTCCTCTATTTAAAGATAGTGTGATGAGCAAGAGATTATCAACTGTGACTCGATGGGTAAGCTGAGTTAATAGACCAAAGAATTGAGTTTGGAAAATATGTGTAAATATGTATGATTTACATACAGCAATGTTGCTTCAACTTTTCGCTAGATGCAGGAGCTGCTTAATACAAAGGTTTCGTAAATCCTATTCTGTTCTTGTCTTTCCTTATAATGTATAATGTAATGTAATAATGAATGTTGCTTTGGTGCTAGCATCTTTCTAAAATTCTGGATCTTTCGGCTCACAGTAAAATGCAAATTGTTTTGTATTCATTGGTTGCATTCCCTTCAGCGATATCTATTGATTTCGTCACATGTAATCTGAAATAAACGATAAATGTTCATGCTAGCATATTCTTTCATTCAGCTATCTGTCAGTTCAGTAAACATGACAAATTAAAGCCTACAATTTGAAACTCCCCAAGGCCAAAATATGTAGAAAAAAGGAAGATCAAGGAGGCGACCGTTTTTCTTCTAGTTTTTGCATATTTTTTCGTGAATGCGCGTATATGTGTGAGTATTTCATATTAAAGATTCACGACTGTGAACACCTCCGCAAGATCCCAAATTATTTTCCCAAAAATTAATATATTTTGCACCAAAAATTCCTAAATTGGGGTTAACCTTGCTGTGGCAGCTGCATATAAGGTATATATTCCAGTTCTAGTGGCACCCGGTTCGTTAATTCCATACAGTTAAGAATAGTTTAAAATTCTAATAAGTTGCAAGAAATTTTACTCTGTAGTTTACGATTCTACTTTTAAGTATTTTAATTTGTTTTGCTTATTTTCTTACACATTTTTATTCATAGCAAACGAATAGAAATACGTGACTATCGTATATGAGGCGTTGTCCCAATTTTTTCCCCATTAAATTGTATTACAAAATTAAATGTCTTCCCTTTGCCTGTTTGCCGCCTGATATTTCTCCAACACGTCTTTTACACCTCAAACGTCTTTCATTTCGTTTCTAACGACGGCCTTGGGTTATCTCTTCCAAAATATAAAACTACTCAATGTGTCAAATTTATGTCATGTATCAAGTCGTCATGTGTCTGTCATTCTGTGTGTAGTTTGTATATTTGAAAATTTTTGTACGAAAGTACTTTCTTTTGACGTTTTTATTCATTCATGTATTACACAATTGGTAAAGGTATTTGTAACGACGTCAAAGAAAATCAATAGTTTACTTTTATTTGAACGTCAAAATTTGTTGTCAGTCGTTTGAGAGTAGGCCACAAGAAACACAGAGAGAGAGAGAGAGAGGAGGAGGGTAAAAAAAGTTATTTAAAAAGTTTGTTAACGAAATTTGTGTACATTTAAGTTCCCATAATGTAGATTAGATGTACCAACGTACAAGCGTCAGCTGTTCAATGGAAATGGAGTTTGAAGTCGGGTATTTGGTAGACGGTAAATCTGCATATTTAAGTTTTATGTGACTAAATAATATATACAACTTGTGTTTCACGAATTGATTTTTGTAAAACACATGCCAAACTTCTGTATGGAGAGAAAATACTCGTGTAAATGTGGTAACAGTAGGAATTTATTTATTCCGAGATTGGCGCATTGTTTTATACAAATCAATATGCTCCTTCAAGTTTTCCATTTGTTTGACTTTTGTTTCGTTTGCCTGTCTGTATTATTCTTCTTCTTGCTCGTTTCATTCACATCATTTGATAATTTTTGGCCACAAAAATGACTTGGTAATAAAAAAGGACAATTTTTTAGAAAGTTAAATTCTGGAATATTATTTTAGCTTGAACAGAAAATTAGTCGAAAATGTGGTTTGCTACCCAAATTATGTTAGTAGCAGTAAATTAAATGTCACTAATCTCAAATTACTTTCGAAATAGCCAAATCGGCGATCATATAGTTTTAGTGCTTCAATCAGGGTGGCTCAGAATAGCTCTAAAATATGATCTCATTTTTCATATCTTTACATTTCATTTCCTGACATCTGCTAAACATCTGAACTTTTGTAAAAATAATACTGCATCTTTGATAATTATGCACTACATGCATCTTTTAATATGTATAAACGTACGGTTTGATCGTCTATTTCCTAATCAATATAGCGAGGCAATCTAAAATTTGTGAAACCCCTCCGAAATGTTCGTATTATAATATACCGGAAATAGCATCCAAACGTCTGGCAGACGTCTGCAGAACTCTTTTCACATCCCCAACGGTTTTGTCTTGGGAAAATAACATGCGGCCAGATTTCCCTTTGACAATGGTTGAACATGACTTTAAGTAAGCCTCACATGACGGGGATGTACTAAGTTTCTAATAACTGATAATAATCATTTGGAGATCACTCAACTGTAGTTAGGGCAAATTAGAATTTCGTTACTGTTATTATTTTCCTTATTTGGACACGTATTTACATTCAATCCATATTTCAAATTCTGTATGGTTCAAAAGAGTGATTTTTGAAATAATACGCACTATTTCCAAACAGCTGGAAATGAGAATATGTCATATAACATTATATGTTATAATTGTTCACGCCTTTAAAATGCATATTGTCGTTTATGTGCGATTTCAGAATTCAAAAATTATAACTAAATACTATAATAACGATTTCTTCAAAAACACGTAATATCTCGAAAAAATAAAAACTTCGTTAAGTCGTTTTTCAATCCTGACTGCCGCAAAAATCTATGTAGAATAATGTCCGTTCATCCATCTGCATATCTGTTGAATAAATAAAGATCAGACTGTTTGAGATTAAATAATACATTTTGGCATGAAAACTTTCCATTTTCAAAGACAGGTGAGAAGTCCACAAGGGTTTAACGTGAGTCTCGCCTTGAAGGCCTCACCCACGGTGTGCGACACACTGGACATATTACAATGCGATTGCCAACGCCCCCTGGGATAGACAAGTAAAACTTGGGCTATCTAGGAAAAGGGACTGACAATTGTGGTATTAAGACATATTGTCAACCCTTTTTTCGCAGCCAGGAGATACCAAATTTATTACACTAGTATGGAACAAACAAGCCAATGGGGATTGGCGGAGGTGAGGCCTATCTTACCACCTCTGCTACTCTATGGGTCTGTAGCACCCGATTGCAATGCAACTCCACATTCGAGCACAAAGTAAAGACAGGTGAGTGTCGAAATTGTGTCAAGTACGAAAAAACTTGTTTAAACAAGAAGAGAAATCTCCACTGAAATCCCCTCGTTATGTATGAGAACGGGCTGTTTTGACACGTCCGCTTGCTTGACGATATATTAGCGCACACTCCCGGCCTCCAGTTTATTTTAAAATTTAAAGAACATAACATTTATTTGAGTCAAGCAAGATTTCTATCGAAAATGTGTCATATCGATAGATGTCTCTTATAAGCTAAAGTTGTCATTGGAATTCCCCTCATCATGCAAACATTTCAACAATTTGTAGGCTAGTTTAGTCCAACCGTGCACCTGTCCAATGGTACGCCTGTCCACTTGTTGATATTGTATTAAAGAACGCTTGGCTTTAAACGATTAGCTTTAACAACACTGCTTCACTCGTTTTGCATTCCCATTCCTGATGAATTAAGCAGCGCTCCCAACAGTAGCAACAATTTTGTCAGACGTTTGCCATGTGAGCATCAAATCCGTTCGAAAATGTTTATACAAATGGCTGAACACTAATTGTTCACATTTTCTCAAATAATTAATCGTTGCCCCCAACACCAAACGCCATGGTAGAATTAGCTTTATGACGTTTTTTGCAAATATGGGAACTAATGTTCCATAAGACATCATACTCATGAAGTCATTTTTTTGATTCATTCCAAATATGCGTGTTCATTTGCAATAAACAGGTGACGTCACTGTTTACATTTGGCAGATGCCTATTTTTCATGTTAATAAATTGCTCAAAAATATATGAAATTTTTACGGTTTATAATAATATTTTTGTTTCAATTATAATTTTTGAAACAAGAAACAATTTTCACTGACAATTTGGAGCTTGAAAAAGGAATTGGAATAAGTTTCACCCAAAAACTTAGTTTGATTTGAATTAAATCATATTTTTTATTCAGAAGTTGAGCTACATTTTTGTACTAAAAACGAAATGTTCAAAAAGTGCTTTGAGTGTGAAAAACACGGACAAAAAATAAACAAGTATTGCCAAAGTAATAACAATTTATTTTATTTTCATATATTTCGATACACTTTAGACAGTTGTAGACTTTACATCATAGATATGGTATACTTTGCAGGTATAATCGGCTTTCGTTTTATTCTAGATATTAGAAAACTCTGGGTTGGTTGGCTTTAATCAACTATCTGAAATTGTAGCAACGCTCCACATTCCTACATTCTCATTTTCTTTTTCTGACGTATTATTTCATACAATTTAGAAGTGGTCCCCGGAATTGTTCTTGCCACGATCTCAAAAACTTTATAAATACCGCAATAGTGACTCATTCCTACTTCGGCCAACTCGCCGCTTACACAGTTATACATACATATGTATGTATGTATGTATGTATGTAAATTCTAAAGTTTGACCAAGCTGTAACCAACCCATAACCTTCCACTCCTGTCCTTCGATATGTTCCACTCCCTCTTTGTAAGATACATAGATAAGTTACAGCTTCCACAGTACCAGAAGTTTTGCATCCAAATTTCCAAAGTAATTTATGGTCAAACCGCCTTAACAATTTGACCATACGCCAGATGAGGAACTTACAACAGCAGTACACACATGCAGCAACAAGAAACAAAACATGCTACACAGATAATATTTTGCATGCCACAAACGGGAAAGCAGCAACGAAAAGCATGAGGCATGAGGCATGCGGCACGAGGAACATGTTGGCCAAGAATACTCTCGCTCAATGTCTGATGTTGCGCAGTAGACGCGCACATAGTACGAAGACCGAAAGCCGCCATTACAACGGACCCCAGTGCCGGGCCAGCAACATTCAAGTCAAACCAATGTAAGACAAGACCAGTGTTGCATCTGAGCATACACATTGCTACACATATGTACATACGAGTATGTGTATTCTGCTTGTAGGTATAGCAGAATACCGGCAACAAAAGCTTTTGTGCAACTGACCAACTTGCTTGGTTTGGTTTTGGCATGAGTTTTGTTTGTCCATTTTATTTATTTATTTACTTATTTTATTCTGTGGAGTAATTAATACAACCGAGAACTTCAAAAGGACCAGCAGGGAACCAACTAACTGGACAAGTACATACAACAAACATACGCTGGCAGTGACCACCGCTGCTCTGCGAAGGTGGACGACGCATGGGGAAGAGCAGGCGGAGTCGGAGACGGAGAATGAGGCTTTTGAATTTAGTGCCATAGTATGTGGAGTGTTTTACATTTTGTGTAGAGAGAAATGTAACTCATTATGTCACAAATTGAAATGTTGCAGTAAATAAATGGACGACAGCGTGCCACAAACAAAAGACAGGCAACAGCAACAGGAACAGGGACAAGCTAACAAAGCCCATGGCGACGAAGTAGTAAAGCGCTAAGAAAGGCAGCGGAACAGTAACAGAGTCAGTAAATTGAAACGTTTTGTAGTAATTTGAAATCGTAGTTTAAATTATTCTATCAAAGCCAGACACACACACACACACAAACGTATACACGCAGCATTCATACATGCGGACGGGCTCATGCTAATGAACGCTGTGTGGCAATGATTAAGTTTTGTTAGCTGCGATAGATTATATTGCGTACCAGAGCATTGCCTTAAAGTTGGCAATAAAGTGCTGAAGAGTTGTTTGCAAATAATGCTGTACAACTCCTTTCTAGGACAGGGATTGTTCCGCTTAAAAATTGAAAGTCTTTCGTGAATTTAGCAAAACACTCTCCTTTAGATGAATGAATTTTGTGTTGGCACTCTAATACAGTATTAAAATAAAGCGAAATCTTAGTAGCTTGAGATAAAATAGTTTCAATTCTTTAATTCGTACATATTTTTTTTTTAGGAAATGGCAGAAATGATAATGTAAACGAACAGTCTAAGAGCAGTGCTGAAATATTGTAATATCCGAATTCTTTTCTTGCATTAAAAAAAAGAAGAAGAAAAAACGCAATATCTCTTACCAGGCACAAAGTTGGATAGGCGCTATAATATAATCGATCATAATCGAAATGTATATAATACGCTACACCGCCGTATCTGATGAAAGATAAATTCTAGCCCGAAGTCACGTCGGATCGATAACCCAGGGTATTTAAAAAAAATGAATTGAATTTTGCAATTCAAGCCTAGAGGATGCGAAGGCTATATGGAAATATAAACCGACTTGTCATATTTTCTATACGACTAGTACATGATCCAGTCACATAATTAATATACGGCAGTAATAATACCAAGCTTGGACCATTCATTTGTGTAGGAGATATATATATCAAAGCATGGAGAGATATGGTAAATTTTCTAACAAGTTTGTCCCTGATTCAACTAAATCATAAATACTAAACATAATCACATTTCAACACGAGTCGTGGTTTCTGCAAGAGAAAAACCAACCTCGAACGGTCCATTTATAGAGAAGTTATATCAAAGTATGAATCGACATGATACAATTCCAATGGCCGCTAGTAATTGAAATAATTTATATACGAGTACACAAAATTAATGACAGACCGTGGTGCGACGCGAAACAAACATCTTTTTTTGTTGTTGTTTGACGGCGTGTGTTTTGGAAGCGTAAAGTCTAGTAGTGGAATAGTAAAGTAATCTACAAGTCTAGACAATTTACAATTGAGTATGGGAAAAGATTGATTGAAAATGAAAATTTTGAATTAATATTGAGAAAAGAACAAATTCAAATGGGAATTTTCATTTAATATTGAGAAAATGTAACATGAAAATGAAATTTTACATACAACATCGGGAAAATATCAAATGATAGTAAGAATATCCAGTTTATGTTAAGAAAAACTCAACTGAAATTGAGAAATTCCACTTGAAATTTATAAAAAATTGAGAATTTGAGTTTAATATTAAGGAAAAATCAAAGAAAATTGAGAATTTGTATTTGAATTTAAGAAAATATAAGAAAATATAATTTGATCTTGAGCTTTTTATTTTGATATTCTGAAAGGAATAAAAGAATTTGAGAATATTATGTTTGAAATTGGTAAACAATCATATAGTATGCGATTATACATTTGGTTGTCATCAATGAACAATTGTAATTGCAAATTTCCTTTCAATTTGCTCTTTTTGAAATAGTACATTGCCGTCCGTATCAATCACTGTTTTCCCGATATTAAATGTAAATTCTCAATTATCATTTCCAAATACTAATTTCTACATTTCGTTTATCATTTCCCCAAAAACAAATAAAGATTGTCAATTTCAACTGCCCATTTCTGAACTCGACATTTTCATATGATATTTTCTCAATATAAACTGGAAAGTCACATTTTCAATTGTATTTTTCTCAATATTAAACAAAAAATCCTTGCCTCAGTATCACATGGGAAGACCGCAATTTCAATTGGAAATGAATCCCTTTCCCATGCAAACTCGTTGAATGTAAAAAGCTCTGCAATATTTGATTCACGGAATGCAAGGACAATTGTTTCGTTTTGATTAGCACTGGCCTTGTTGGAAAATATACAAATCTATACTGATACTTTAGAAATATTATATGTTTTTGTTTCGGCAATATTTGTATGTATGAAATTCTCAATTAAGACATTTAAATACAACTTTCTAAGTGGTACAAGTTTCTTTTGAGTGAAAATTATACTCACATTTTCCAGCTATTTATTTGCTAACAAGGCATCTTGGCTGGTGCTATTCATAGCCCTTTGCTTGCGTTGCTCTGCTTTTTCCTTATTAGCGTAAAGGAATGAAACAGAACAAGAGAGTCCTCCCCCTTTTGGCGACCATAAAAACCTTCTTAGCACACCATTTTTAAAGTGATATCAATGTTATAAACTTGAGCATACTTAAGTTACCATAAAACAAAGATTTTATTTGGTCTTCCCCTCCATGCGTTTTTGATTTGTCATTTTCCTTTGCCCCACTCGCAAAGAGTCCGCAAAATCCCAAAAAAAAAACTGAAATCGAAAATCCCGCATACTTCCAACAGACACCGATCTGACGATTTGAAGTGTTCAACCAAGCATTTGGATGGATGCATGAAGTACAGTGAAATGCATGTCCCTCTACGCCAACATTCGTATGGTTTTCTTGGGGATTCAGTTTATTTCCATACAAATGCAGAGCGGTATTTTCCTCTTGAAATTCAAATTTTATGGAAGCTCATTAAATATAAATTTGTCGTTTATTATAAGCGTATGTTTGTTGCACAGCACCGGCTGACTCGCCCGTATGTGGGCATTGGCCAACACACACGACGGACGAGCGAGTTATGTTAGTGAAGCGTTGATGGCCAGCAAGTGCAACCATCTTTCCACAGGTTACAGCGTCGTTGTTTCAGTAAACGTTGACGCTCAAATAAAATAATATAAATTAATTAACCTAAAAGACCGACTTTTGAAACAAAGCAAAAAGGAAACGGTCAACGGATGATGATGATGATGATGCACTCGTACGAATATTGTTTGCTCTTTAGGGGCGGGACGGACATGGTCGGACAAGACGGTGTTGCCGTGATGCATCCGCCGCCTTGAAGAGGTGTGCAATCGTAAAAAATTTGCATTTCTTTGTATTGAACCGGCTTTGCGTGTCAAGGACTAAATATAGGTATGAGTGGCAACACCACCAACAACTAAAATGCCAACAACAAAAAGGAATACAGCCCGATTCAAAGGCATATCGCAGCAGCGGCTCCGACGGCAGGAGCAACAGTCGCACTGAAGCAAAAATTCATTAGTATCATAAACATTTTCATTGGCTTCATCGGTGCGTGCGTGTAAGCAATCGTCTTCTGGAATGGCATAACTTTTTAATGAATAATGAATCTATGATGAAGCAGCTTGAAGTTGAAAAAGGAATCAAGGCATTTGGGGGAGAGGACATCGTGAGTGTGCTTGTTCAAAGATATGAGTGTTATAAAATTATGTATGTGATTTTTTAATTGAAAAATCCTTTATAGCTTGGTAATAATAGACAAAACGAAGGATAATTAAAATAAACTACTCCAAACAAGTTTAACTGCAAAATAAGTGCACGGCAGAGTAAGCGGAATTGAAATTTTGAAAGGCAAGTTACGGAAAAAAGTTGAAAGCAAGCTGGGTGTGTAGCTGGTGGCATAACAACAATAGACAATCAACAGTTAAAGAAACTGTATATCATTGGTGGATAACAAAAAAATTCCTAGCATTACATGAATAGGATATGGCAGAGCTTCTCATATTCAGCATACTTACATGCATTCTATTTTTAAACTCTCTCATCGGAGCACACAATTTAACAATTATTCCGAATACCAGTATGATTCCGAATTTCACTAAAATTATCGATTAATTTACTACTCGAAGTATTCGTCAGACATCGAAGTGAGCTTCGCTCGAAGAATAATACGTAGTTCCGCAGGGATTTGAACCCACAATCATATGCACGATAGTCGAGTATTCTAAGCATCGTGCCATGACGGCTCATTGGCTAACAACAGGAGGAAAACGAATTATACAAAAATTCGCATTTTGAGAATACAACGCAGAGAAGAAATCAAAGTTGAATTGGTGGAAATTGATAGAACTGCCACATACACATGGTCGTACATTTGGTACGTCACAAATTATTCGACTGAACAGCTCTGGCTCTGGAAAATTGTTGAGTGCGCAGTATATCATCAAACTGGGGTATAAAAAGTTCCACTTGGAGCTACACTTGCAAAAATCATACTTGCAGAGCTTACAACTTATTTTTTTAATGTATTTTAGGCTGAAAATCTAAAAATTGAAATCTCCAGAAGTCCAGAATCTCCAAAAAGCAGTTCTCATTTCAATTGTTATATTTTTTGCAAACAAAGTCGTATTCATTCATTTATCCGAATTTTATCCATAAAATCGCAATTTTGGGTTACAGAAAGCTAAAATTGTGTTTGGACATAAACAAACCAATCGCCTAGTTTGAATTTTTCGGCAGACTCCATCACAGATACGGGGGCTTGGGATAACGGAATTCGGTTTAAACTTTATTTTCAGCAAACACGTCACCATTTTTGGTACCTCCGTTAGAGTTACATATTTTACTTTATGAACTTTGACTTGATCGTTAGGTTTAATGCGTTATCAAACATGCAAATATTGCCACAGCCAATAATTTTCGACAGCAACTGAAATATATTTGAATCGACATTTTAGTATCAATTTGGTCAGCTCTGATCCAAATTTTCCATATCTTCTCATAATAATATTTTCCACAATATTAACTTGAATCTAAAAGAGAAATCATAAATATTTTTTCGAATTCCACGTAAAATAATAGTCTAATTGTACCAAAATCCTTAAATGCCCATGTCATTCCTATTACAAGCTCAAGCTGAGCAACAAAATGAGGGGCCTCAACGAAGGCTTTATCGGTGCGTTTGCAAACTTTGTGCCAATGCATCATCATCATCATCGTCATCATCTTCGTACGTACCTGGACATGCCTTCGAGACACCAATGATGTAACTCCGTCTCGTGTAGTTCTTGTTGTTGCTTTCAACATACCTTGCT
Organism: Philornis downsi; assembly: GCA_019455685.1. Lineage (NCBI taxonomy): Eukaryota > Metazoa > Arthropoda > Insecta > Diptera > Muscidae > Philornis > Philornis downsi. Next base: position 674,168 of record JAHXMU010000826.1, read on the forward strand.
ACAGCAAATATCGCACCTTGTTTTCACAGGTTTTTTGGGGCACACCGCTCCAACAACACTTTAGCCGGGCTCAGAACGGCAGACATAAAGACTAGCGACTGTAAACCATTTTAGGCCTCCAAAAAAAATGATGCAAAATTTTGCAAAACATTCGCCCCAACGTTGAGGCATTTTGAAATTGTATTTAGTTATTTGCTTTGTAGCCTCCATTCACACTGGAGGGTCTTCACATCTGGCAGGGATGTGGCAGAGAACATCACCTTTAGCACTGAGCGCACGAAGCAGACGGACATGAGAAAACTCGAAAAAATGAAACTGCTTGAAGAGAAAACCAAACATTTCATGTCGGAATTTTTGTACGAATTATTTGCTTTTTTCTCGCTTAGCTTTCATACGTAACAGATATTCTAACATGAAGCGGTATTTATTGAACTTTGTGCAACAGCAACAGAAAACGAACGCAAATGCAAAATATGCTACACTGTAAGAAATTATAGAAATCTCTAATTAATGAATTAATATGTACAAATGTTTGCAAAACTCAGATATCGTTCATATTTGCTTTAACATTCATGTGAAATGAACCCCATTTGAGATCAATATGAAGATGCAGAGCATAAAAAAACGCTCACATGAAAGCCAACCCACACCTTAACTACCTACAGCTAACAAAACGTTTAAATATTTGCACAAAAAATAATCGGATCTTGTGCTGCCTTTTTCTTGCTTTGTTTCCATTTTTGGTCAGGTGCAAACAAACACCGGCGAATTGTTTATATAATTATCTTGAGAAGCTGTCAAATATCGACTGTTCAGCATTTTGAAATAAAACAATTTTGACAGTTTATGGTCGCGGGATTTGTTTTATATTCGCTCGACCGAAAGTAGTTGACCATCGAATTGAAATTGAAAGCGAAACGTGAATTGTTGGCAATATGAAAAATTGTAGTTTTTTGCAAACAACACAATATTAATATAATAGATTACAATTAAAAGTCTATTTACACTGCCACATGACGTTACGGGAAGACGCGACTTTCGAGCGATTTCGGCTGCACTATAAACCGGCCTTGTATTTGGAGATAAACAGTCCTGAAATTAAGCCCATATGGGAAAACGTAATAGAATGAGTGTTATTTCGTTTCAAATTTGAATATTGCTAAATATTATTTCTATTCGAGCGGGATAAATCAGAGAATCAAAATAGCCGTTGTATCAGGAAACCTACAGCTTGCTAAAGAAAGACAGGAGACATTTTCAAAGTTAAAATGTTCCTTTTACGTTCATCGTTAGTGTAACATCCAATTCAGTAATAACCCACATGGATGAGACGTTTCTGATTCCACGATAAATCCAAGTATCGTAATAATCGATTTGTGTCGACTAATGGCAACTGATTCCACCGTTGAATTTTATGATTTTAGCCGTTCCCTTCTCCTCTTTCTGAAAGAGTACCGATAGATATTAGCTGAAATATTAAATATAAACGCAAAAATTTAGCTGGATTACGTTGATGTCTCTCCGATCACAAGACCGTGAGCACATCCCACAAATCCGCAATATATTTTGACATACAGTATTACCATTAAGTGCTGACCAGGTGCCTCGCTGACCAGGTGCTTGAAATATACACTAACTGGCAGAGGCAAACACAACTTGAAACGACGTTCTTCCACATCTTCAATAATTAACGGCATTAAACACTTACATACCTCATCTATTCATATCCTACCAATATTATCGACACAACTTCATCTATTACAGATCAGTGACTTCTCTTTGAGCCAAAAATATGATTTTCCTCTCTGCCAAGTACTGCACTGAAATAAAACATTTCTGTTTTCACCAACCAATTTCAGAAGTTGCTTCAACTGTAAGCAGTGACTGTCATTGTGATAGAATCGTAATTTACCCATCGGAAACCGATTTTCAAAGCAATTTCACTTTCTTCATTTCATCAGTGACAAGTACAGCCACATCCTTTTCATGGGCTTCCTTTTTTTGTTTATTTGAACCCACAATTGTATGAATGACAATCTAGGGGTTATGTCGTGAGCCCGATGATCACATTTTTCAACAATCCAGATTTAAGTATGAGAGTTTTCGCCGTGAAAACTTGTCAAACGTGGGAATTTCGCCTGTGTTCAAATACCTTAATATGAAGAAAGACACAAGACTTTGTTAATGTACAGATATATTTAAATGCGTTGATCCAATTGATTGATAACAATAAATGATAAAAAAATCATTTTTTTCGTCTGAGATGTTATATTGATGTGAAAATATTGAAATTAAATCAGGAATTAGTCATTGGCATTAATTCCAAAATCAAGAATATCCGTTCCAACAAACCGTTTTCCAAAAGTTAAAATTCGTTATGCTCAATAACAGACATAATCTAGTACTTGACGTGCTTAAAATCTACAAATGATCTTATAAATCTGATGAAACTTTTTATACTCGTATCTTAATATACTATTGGCTTACATAAATTTACAAAAGCCAACCTCTGCTAACACACCTACAGTTAGCCCAAATCGACTCGTCAGAAGAATCAAAGTGTGTATTTTATGTATATAAGACTGCAAACATATTTGGAATCTCCTTTCCCGAATTATCCAAACTGCCTACTGCATTGGCATCCAAGTGTCTTATTAAAATTGTTGAAATCCTTTTGTTTTTAGGACGTAACTTCCAATTAATTAATTAGTAGGGCTAATAGTATTAACAGAGCCAACTTAAGATAGTAGTGAGTTAAATTGGACTCGAGGCTGTTAATAATATAGCTGATATAATGCTGTTAGTCGCATGCTAGAAATATATAGGTAGGGTTTTTACAGTAACAAACATAATCAGTTGATTTGACAGATTACATATAAAAGTTCACAGGTTTCCAGAAGTGAAGGCCTATCATATATTCCATTGAATCGCAATTAAATAATTAGTTATGGAACCACACCATCCATTCTAGCGGTTATATATTAAAACATTTGAAAACTTATATGAAATTTCTACGACATTAATACAGGGTGTCCGCCGGGAAAGTATAACACTTTGTTTGTTTATAATTTTTGATTAAACGAAAGACAATGGATCTTATATTGATAAATGTTTTATTTAATGTCGGCAATTATGTATGGGATAAATGTTTTTTTTAGCACATTTTTCATTGCATTCTCACGGTATTTCATTAATTTCATCACGAATATTTTGTTAGAGTTGCACAAGCGTTTCTGGTTTGTAGGCATAAACCTTGCTTTTCAGATATCCCCATGAAAAGAAGTCCGGAACAGTCAAATCAGGCGACCGTGGAGGCCAATCAACATCACCATTTCTTGAAATAACTTGTTGTGGAAAGAGGTCTCGTAGTAATTCCTGTAATCCTGGCTGTATGCGATGCCCAAGCCCAAAGCATGAAGCTGTGGCCTTAAAAAGTTTGCAATTATATCACGATATCGCTCCCCATTGACAGTTACCGCTACGGCGTTTGAAGACCAATCTCTTGAGCACGGCGTCCAATTGAGGTTGTTGTTGTTGATGTTTTGGACACTTTCTTGAGCAGCAGTAATGTTTTCAGCCGATCTTGCAGACGTTATGGTCCATGCTTGGCCATATCAGCTACAGCCTTTTTTTGCTTTGAAATCATTCACTACACGATAAATAGTGCGTTTTGTCAGCACGTTGTTTCTCCCAAAAATTTCCCGTAACTTTCTCATCGTCACAGTAATCGATGACTGATTTTGATAAAATGTTTTAACGATTAAAACACGTTGGTTTATCGAATATTTTTCCATAACAAAATTTGCCACGTCTCTACTTCACAACTGCTAAATATGAACTGTCAAGACTAATGTTTACTAAAATGGCGGCAAAACAAGGTAGTATACCTTCCCGACGGACTGTCATATCAGTGTTAAATCCGACGATTAACTGCTATAAATTTTCCGAATGACAGCATTATCGGTTTGTTGTCACCAATGCCGTTGACAGCAATTTCATCGAACTGATCATGTATTTCAAGTTTAAAACTGTTCAATACTAACTTAATAATTTTATCTTATTTCATATTTTTCTTTTTTTTTGTAAACTACAACTATTTACCATTCCGACAAAAAAAAAAATTAGCTCCTGAACATAGCTACGGCGCTTTACAATCCTAAACATTCGTATCCAATACTTTGCATGAGTGGAGTATTGTAATCATCAGGGATACATCTCCACATTTGTAATAAAACATGTTCAGTGTTAATTTATATCTAATTGGGTTTGCCAGTCTGGCTTTGGATATACTATTCGTATATTTAAACTCCCAACACAATAAACCTCCCATAGAGTTTCATGTTTTGTGATAATTCTATCATGGCTCCTTTGTGCACCTTCATTTGGTTGTGTTGTTGTTGTGATTGGGCCAAAATTTACATACAATCGACCATAGATGAACCGCTCTCCCTTTTGAGATGAAGGTGAATGTCAGTCGGTCGATTTTGGTTATCAAGTCGGAAATCTATCAAAGGTAAATGTACAAAGAAATGTGTAAAAATCGAACATTAAAGAACTGAATATATTTTCAATATCAAAGAGGAGGGCGAGAATCGAACGGCGTAGGAGCAACAACATCTAATACTGCATCGGAATGGATCGGTAGTTTCGCGTTGCGAGGACAAACGGCCGCATGGACAAAACAGACAACAAATATTCGACAGAATACAGAAGGAAGGCATCATGCGCTGGCCGTCTTGCTAACATCAGCAACGGCCAACCAACAACGGTGGGCATCGTGTCGTCTTGCAACATAAAGATGATGATGATGCAGCACAAAACAACACAAATGCAAAAAGATCGATAAGATTGCAACAGAATGGCAACAACAACAAGCGACCATTGCGGAGACCTCATAATATCGGTGCGGTGAGCCAATGATGGACGATCTCATTGGAAAGGAGGCATCAACTCTACGAGCAAACGATGCAAAACTTATGGAAGCTTGAAAATTGTGCACGTAACTTAAGTTGAAATTACTACTGGTTATTAAGAGATAGTCAGTCGGGCAGTTAGCAGTCTCCAGTTGTGAGATTTGAGCAAACAACAAACATCAACAAAAGATATAAGCGAAATTTTAATCTTTACACAGATACTTTTTATCTGTTGTCTATGTCGTCGATGTAGCTGCTATCACTACCTTCGTCATCGTCATTATCATGATGATGATCATGATTCATTCAAAGATCTTGCCTGAAGTCATAGGCAAAGCTTAAATAACAATTGCCTCTAATCCCCCCGAAAAGAAAAGCTATAGTGAAAGGGAGTGAGGCAGCGGGGAAGGGGGCTGTTTATTACAGTGGCTAATGGAATTTCACACGATCATAAAAAACAAGCAATTGCCAGAAGCCAATGCTTTATATGGTTAGAAAAGGCAAACTGCCATACTGCAGATGCTAAAATTAAATATAAACACAAGCGAACATTGTCTTTTAAAAGGGAGGATAATAAAACAAAACGAAAGATTTGCTGAATAACTCTGTTCTAAAGTTAAGTCGCTACTAGTTGGCGTTTTCCAAAAGTCAGCCTGTTTATGTTTAGTATAGTAAATTAAAATTTAAGTAAAATAACATGAAGAGATTGTGGAAAAGGAAGGCAGTCGTTGACCTGTTTCCATAAAACGAATCACTGAATTCGTTCGACCAACAAATGAACAACTATTTATAATTTCCGTAGATTTTTGTTTTGGAGAACTTTTATTTTTATTGAATATTTTTATCATAAAACTACTACTTAATACGAACCGACATGACGAAATGTTGAAAATATATATAAAATATATTGGGGCATATAATATATTTACAATGCTTTTTAAAACTTTGAGAATTGACGAAAACTTTTAGAGGGTTTAAACAAATTCTGTTGAATTGAAAATTAGAATTTTCCTAAAATACTGAGAGGTAACAAGTGAAAATCAAATTTTGCATAGAATATTAACAAAATGTCAGCAAATGCAATTGCAATTTTTGTGCTTAAAAATGAAAAAAACAGATAACTGTTTAATAATTTCATATTAAAACTTAAAAAATTAATATTTTATACCTCAATTTCAATAAATGTTTCCCTATTATTAAAGAGAAATTCTCATTTTTCCCCAACAATAAACGAAAATTCTCGATGCAAATATCCTTTTCCAAATAATATTCAGAAATTATTTCACTCAATTTCAATTGGAAAACGTGCAGTTAGCATGCGGACGGATAGAATCGAAACCGATACTTTTGCACTCGATTAATTGCAATTGAAAGCTTCAGAAAATCAAATACTCGAGTACGAAAATGCAAAAAAAGCAGACATTTTTTATAAAATGATGAGTTTTTTGCAACGGGTTGTTTTTTGGCATGTGGGACCATTACAAACCTTCGCCTTCTATAGCAACGGCCAGAAACAAAAGTCAGTCAATTCAATAGATTATTCAAATCAAGATCAAAAATAATCAGTCTAACGTTTTTATTATTCTGAACAAAATGTTAAAAGCATGTAAATACTTTTATTTCTTTTTCTTTACTCCAAATAATTACGTTGATTTTCTAGAATGTAAAAAAGAAAATTATGATTTTACACATAACTACACAATGCGACAGAAAATCACTATTTGCATATTTCGCTTGTCGCACAGGGAGACTTTTGCCATCCATAAATAATAACCCCCAAATGAAATTTCTCTATTACATCAAGCTTTAGAGGAACTATATATACATACTTATAGAGACATTTTGAGAAGGTATAACATAATCTATATCGGTCGACTCATAGTCAGTTTCTGAATTTACTAAATATAGCTATGGAATTACCTTTTAAAGCATGATAGCATTTGAGCCACAAAACTTGTGTCTGTCTGTTTTTAGTCTTCACCATCCGTCCAGGCGTAATAAAAAAATTATCAAGTTGTTATTATCTTAACTATCTGGCGTGGCTTCTAGAGCGATCCACATTCCGACCAATATACTTGTGCCAACTTTTGTGAATTATCCGGTGTTCAACTTTTGATCCTTATCAACAAGTTCATAAACACACACTGCGGTATGCGGGTTTTTACTTTCATTTAATGAATTTGGTCATAAATTATATGAACGACTAATGTGGACCTAATTTTTTGTAAGTAGAGCCATCTTGAATTCCAATTTGCCTTGCATAGTTCGTGCTGATTTAGATTCATTGAAATGATAGTATGTAATGGTATGATGGTATGCTTATTAGTTGCGCTTTAAAAGTGCTAATCTGTGAATGACCACTTTCAATTTGATATATTCGATATATTTTCATTTTCAACTACCCATTAATCCTTAATAATCTAAATTATATTATCTCATTTAACCCTCACAACCTCCCTCTCAAAAACTATACTCAATAGCTTCTTCCTCCACAAAAATCTTGATGTGTAACGAATTTTTGGGATTCCCTTTAGCGAACAAGTAAGTACCGTGCGATGATCTTGTTCCAAGGTTCCACGAAAATCATCAATTTTTCCAAGAACATGTACAGGCTAGAACCAAACCATGCAAAGGAAACGAAATCAAACAATAATGATGATGACAGCATTAATAGCTGCGAGTTTAGGTATTTTCTGGTTTCATTATTTCTACCTGAGCTCCAGCCGTTCGCTTAATCGCAAACCAAAATATACGAGTATCAGCAGCCACTGACGTTCCCCCTCGGCGACGAAAAAAGCGAATACAAATCTTTAAATAAAAGTCCATAAAACCCTTAAATAACGTCGCCCGAACACGTGCCTAAATTTATACCCGTTCACTCACCACTCACGCCGACACAGCGAGTCAGTCGCTGCGATGGTTGGCGGAGACTCATCAATTTTGTAGATAAAACTGGAGACACTTTTGGCTGTCATTCCCGGTTTTATGTGTGACTGTTGTGAATAAGTGGTCGACTATACCTGGTTAGGGGCGATGATGTGGCTGTGGTCAGCGGATTTGGGGGGGGACACACACCGATGACAAACATATCAGGAGACTGATGGTGATTTTTATTTGTTTATCTTTTGCGGGGGAGGTGAAGGCAACACAAAAAAAAGGATGGTTTTTTCTTTTGTTCTTTCGAAGCGGATTATGGCGGATTGAAAAATATTTAGGCACAAAATGTTTATAACGACTGGCAGGGAATCCACCAGCTTGTTTCCAATCTAACGGAAATTATTGAAATTCCTTTTTGATATGATCCACAAATGTCAACACTCCTTTGGTTATGGAAATCCTTTATATATTTCATTAATTAATTAACCTTTTCGTAGTCAGCATCGAGTCAGAAAAACGCCAACAAAGTCAACGACAAAATCAATAACTACATTCTGAGGTAATCCTCAGAACTTGGCCGACCGGCCGCCTTTGTCATCTTCGTCACACTACAAACCGAACAAAGAATAAAGAAGCCGCTGTCAAGTGTTTATTGAGCCCATTTGAATAAAACAACAGTCCAGGGGGACAGACATTCGAACAGCTCAAGAGGCATCGGAAGATGAAAACGAAAGCAAACAAAAACGTAACTCTTCACGATATGGACGAAAAAACCGCCGACCTACTACCACTCACTGACTGCCGCAAGTTGTCAGGGCAATTTCGATCGTCGCCTTAGCTTTTGATGCTACTGCACTCCTGGCAGCACGGCACAGTGCAACAATTTATGTTGTATGCAACCCCAAACACCAAAGATGACAGCCGGTGCTCAATGGTGGCGGCCAAACGACCAGAATCCTTTCAAACGAACACAGACAGCGGAGAAAAAGACAAAAAAGCGAATAAATACAACAAGTGGTTGGTACTCATTGGTAAATCAGCAAACGCAATCGCTGTATTTACCTTAGACTCAGTTATTTAGACACCAACTGAAACCGAAACCATCATCACCAGCAGCAACAGCATCATCATCAGCCACATCGTCGTTGCTGTCGTCAGCCTCAACTCCTTCATCCGCACAGCGCTCTCGTTCTGTTTGTCTTTAACTCGAAGACAAATCGTCCGACTTTTTTTCGGTTTTTTGATTTCAGACATTACGATTGATTTTTCGTTGTATTTGCATTTTGGTATCAGAGGACCAACCTAAGAAGTTGTCATCACAACCCAGATGACAACACCGATAATGTTTTTCTTTTTGTCTTCCCCTGACCGCTCTCCACCAAAAATTGAATCCACCAAATGTGTGAATCTTTCTTCCTTTATTTGATGATCGACTGTAGAGAAGAGTCATCATCATCAGTAACTCAATGATCGTTAAAAATATTCTCAATGATTATAAACCTTATGCGAGTAGTGAGTGGATGGGTTTCCTTTGTTGTTTTAGACAAAACAAAGGAAATGGATTATAAAAAATAAATTTTTAAGGTGCGGTTACAGTTTATTTATGGTCTAGATAAAATTTTAAATTTTTTTAAGATCCCAACGAAATAAGATCTCTTTCGCGGTGCATGGGTTTTATGGACCTATGGCGCCTTGTTACAAAACAATATCCAATGTGATATTGAAGGATGAAGGAATCCTTTAAAGTGTTCACAAAAATTACTCATCATATGGCTTGATGAAATACAAAAACAAACGCTTTCGTTGAGCCAATAAAGTGGCGACAAAGATTTTAGTGAAATTTAAGCTGACCCGAACATGGATGATTTATTTAACGTTGAAAAGGCAAAAGTCTAAATGACATGTAAGATCTTGAAAAATAGAATTTGTGGTATATAATCCAGTTGTTAATGTCATTTCTCTTGACAACATTTCAGAACTTAGTTCTAATAATCCGATATTCCATACTTGAACCCCATTTGCTTCTGTTGTTTATAGCCAATTTAGACAAGTATTTCTATGCAATGGCTTAATTCACAAAGCCCAGAATTTGGCAGTCAAGGATTTAAAATAAACTCTTACTGCATCCCGTGAATTATTCCGGTGGTAACTTCACATTCCACAAAATTATTTGTATTTACATTTTTAAATTCGTTGAATCGGAATCGAATAACAGATTGAGAAAACTCCACTGGTCACAAAGTACTCCATATGTTGTCAACATCAACTACAGTCATGTATACAAATTTATATCAGAATGATATCCAAAACCATTGAAATTTTTAAAATCATAATAGTTATACTTTGATTTAAAACCTTCCAAGACTATTTCATCTGCTACGAAGGTACACAGAGGTTTATGACAAATCTCAATAGGGTGAGGGCAGTTAGTGTAGCTCGTAAGTGATATGCTATAAACACTGTATATATAAAATATATTTAATGTCGTATTTATCTCCAGCAGACTTCTTACCTAGAAACTCTAGCCCTATTGTACTACAATGCCCAACAGTCCAAATAGCAGACAATATCGAATCACACAAAAGAAATATAGAATGATATATGTGCCCCGTGCTCCAAACTTACTCATTTACCTAGTTTTGCCTTCAATTTATGATGAACTAACTTGTCGTACTTCCTTCTCAACGCTGTGAAGACTGCAGTAATATTGCTCAGATTTTACCTCATTTATGTTCAAGTAAAATGTCTTAACTTAGTTCATATTTTTAGAGAATTCAATGAATTCAGCATGAACTTGTTATTCCCATATAAGGAGGGATGTTATTCTTTTATGCAGACTCCGGTGCTTCTGACGGAATGAAAACGTGATTTTATATGTCATAAATTAAGTCTAATTCTCTCGATAACATTTCAAAAGTTCAATATTATTGGCATATTTTTGGCATCTTTAAAATAACTTCTGTGCAATTAGAAGTTATTCGATTCTCCGAGAATTACTTACTTATGCCCTACCAATTATATCTTGACATTGCTACATTTCATCTATAGACGTTAGTACTTGTTTTTTTTTTTACTTGTTGAAAATGAATCGTGATAATTTAAAGTGATTATTTCGTAATTTATTTTCTATTTATCAAATATGATTTAAACCACTGCAATTCATAACCTCTGATGTTGATAGTTTCGTATGGTCTTTTTTAAAGTTCAAAAATATTGTCGAATAAAAAGATAAGTTTTTTTCCAAATAATTCCAACTTTCATCAATTACATATTTTCCAAGGCTTTGCATGATATTTTTTTTTTCTGAACCTGAACCGATAATTTGTAAACCTATTATACTGCCCAATATAATTTTCCAGTTTTTCTTTTACAATCTTCTCGAACAATTTTGTCGCATTATGGCTTGTTTATTTAGCGAGAAGTTTACAAATTCTTTGCACTTTAGATTTTAATCTTTGATATTGTTTATTTTATTATTAGAACATGATGCATTTTTTGTATTTAATGTTATTTTTTATGTATTTCGGATTGTTTTATAGCTGTTCCACGTTTCTCCATTGTTCTCCATTTTAGCTATTTGATATTTATCTTTCTCTTTTTAATAACTGTAATCCCCTTTTGAATCATTTGTGGATTTTGTTTTTTGTTAATTATTCTATTATTTGCGAACTTCCTAATAACAATTCGACGCGCAAGTGTCAAAGTTTTACAAATTCTCATAATATAAATATTTGCGATCAGCAGAAAAAACGACTTTAGCGGAGTTTAGACAAAATCACGCTTATTCGTTATTATTATTGTCTTTAGTTTATATACTTACTTACATCATCTAATACCTGTTTCTAACTTCTGTGCAATTCGCAATTTATAACAATTTTTGAAAATAGCCGTTTTTTGAAAAATGATATAATAAGCATTGTTTCAAGAGAGAATATTTTTAGTTATTACTGATCAGGTCATTACGACGCACGTCTCACCTAAGCCGAATTTCAAAATTCCATATATTCCTTATATGTAGCAAATTTTGAATTTATAGTGTGATTTTTTTTTAAATCATTTTATATCTGAAACCAATCAATTTCAAGTTAAGTGGTTTTTCTTTCCAAGTACGATATAACCTCCATCCTAACTCCCATTCAAATGCTATCGTTATTATTCGCAGTATTCTCTTAGACAATGTTCTCTTATTGTTCGATGTTGCAAACTTTCGAATTCCCAAATCTTTCTTAACTATAGAATTTTATTAAATATATTTTTCGGGTGGATTTTCATTTTCAATTTACACTCCAAATTTTTGTTTTTATTTTCATGGCATTCTGTGTTTGACTTTTTACGGGCAGACGTTGAACTTACAATAAATATTTACTATTTATTTACTTTGAATAATTTGAATTTTCTGTTAAGACTAGGCCTTAATTAATTATTAGCAAAGAGATAATAAGAAGAAAGAACGAATCTCCCACTGCATGTTGTTATAAAGCAAGCGAGTAGAAAGAAAACAAACGAGAAGGAATTGGGTGGCAGTGTTGCAATAAAAAATCAATTTGCATCAATGTTTATAAGTGTTTTTAACATTAAAACACAAATGATTTTTGTGTAATGTCGATGATATTGAAAGAATGTATCAAAACTAACACAAAAAGCTTACATTTTATCCGCACACTTAATTATACCAAGAAAAAAAGCGTATTTAATATTGTGCAAAATTCTATTTTGGCAACGTTGAATGTTCAAATTTCTATCTACTCGCCGGAATTATAAAGGAATAGAAGTTCTCTAATAATATAGGAGAATAATTTTCTCTTGTTTATACTGTAAGCTCCTTAGTATTAGGTTCAAACTTTTTAATTGTCTAACTTCTTCCAAGAAAACTTGAATATTTGACGCAACATTTTTTTATTTATTTTTATTTATTAATCCAACAATAACTTAGATCTAAAAACTATATAACTATGTACAGTTTTTGAATTTTATTCCAAGATATTGCAGTAACTAAATCTTATTATTACATAAAAGTGAATTAATTGAATAGTGTTGCTATTGATTTGGGTGGTAAAAAGTTAAAAACCTTCATTTGCAAAACAAAAATAAATAGTAAAGCCAAACATTAACATAAAATTATTGTTCATAGAGTGATTATCTGTAAAGAGAAATAATCCTTAAAAAGTTCGTATCCTGTTTTCTCATGTGGCACAGAAGTGCGATACCTCCTATGTTTGTTGAAAATCATTTTTAAGCATTTGTTTTGAAGAATTTGCATTTTTCGCAATGGCTCTTTGCCGTGTTGTGCCATATAGGTGAATCGAAAGACATTATACGCCTTATAAATAAGGCTCTTATTTTTAATGAAATGAACGCAGTGCCTTCTCGCAAGATGGTTGAAATGTTTTTGGAAGGAGAGTTTTTTTGATCTAAAATTTAACATCATTTTGAGTTTCTATGGTGCTGCGTTCAAAAGCATATTGCTCCCGTCAAGATTCTTTTCGGAGATTTGCTGAAAGGGAAAATTATACTTTGGGTTTTATGAACGTTGATCTTAATTTTCCACTTTTTATAGTATTTATTACAGGCTATAGGACTTTTTTCCATTTTCTTTAAGAGGGCGTTTGTTAACTTGCTTGATGAAATTAGCGCCGTATCGTCTGCATAATAAGCAATGTCAACTTCTTTAGGAGGTTTGAAATCCGAAGTGTAGATCGAGTACAAAATTGGTGATAAAATTGATCCTCGAGGTAGTCCTGTCGGAATACTTTTCAACGACGAGATACACTACCCAACCGAAACCGCAACTTCCCTCTTGTTTAGAAAGTCTGCTATAATTTTACACAAATACGTTGGCACATCATCTGCTACAACTAATTTAAAAAGTAGACCGTGATGCCATATAGATGTTTCTCAACATCAAGTAATATTAACCCCGTTGACTATCTGTTGCGCTTGTTCCTAATTATTTTGTTTTTTATTCTACCTGTAGTAAATAATGATATGTTTTTTTAAACCCAAATTTCTCATCGAATATTATCCTGTGAGACGTGGCAACCTCATCTATCCTTTTATGAATTAGTTTTTCATATATTTCTCCTAAATTGCTTAAGAGGTTACTTAGGTCTGTAGCTGGTAGGATTGCTTGAGGGTGTGTTGGGTTTGCGAATAGCTATTACTTTAGCTTTTTAAAGGTCGTTGGAAAATAATTTAGACGTATACAATATTGTGGTCAACAATTATATTGCTTTTATGGGAATATTTTTTAAAAGCAAGTTTGAGACGCCATCGAATTAGGCTCAGAGCATCTTGAAATATTCTCCAGTTGCAGTGTTTATATAAGAAGTTTTTCATTTCCGACTTTTTGAAGGAAGCCTAAAAAACAGGGCGATGATCTGATGGCATTTCGTAGTCTAATGTTTTTAATCCCATAGTTAGGGATATGTTACTTAGAGCAATATCTACACTTGGTGGATTACTGTTGGTTCGGTGGGGATTCAGGGCATGTTCATCCGGAAAGTACACAAAAAAATTGCGCGAATGTTGTAAACGGTTCAGGACTACTCCAGCTATATTATTGTTTGGACAATTCCATGAAATATGTTTTGCATTAAAGTCTCCAAGAATTATAAAATCTTTATTGTCTGGTGTAACTGCTCTCAAATCATCAGCAAAGTGGGCAGTATACTTTGAGAGAATATACAGTAGTTATAACAACATTGTGATGATTGACGCTAATTTCAACAGAGATAGTAGCTTATGTTTAACAGATTTGTGGATTGAAAGAGCAACACCACCTCCTCTATAGTCTGTTCTATCATTGCGATACAAAATGTAATTCTGAAAGAACGGAAAATGGTTCTCTTTAAAGAATATTTCATTTATGCCCGCTAATTGTACGTGTTGAGATAAGAGAAGATTCTCCAATTGTCGAACTTTTGAGTATGTATGTGGTAATGCCATTTTCATTCCAATGAAGAAGTAAAAGACTGTTTGCTCTATTTGATTCCATTTGCATATTTAAGAAGAGGCATAACAACTTGGATTTGTTTACCTTTGTATTACATCTGCTAAGCTCATCAAGAGCAGAAGTAAAAATATTGAATAGCTGATCAATATCAAAGAGATCAGTTTTAGTGCCTCTCATAACTTCAGCGTAAGAACCTCCCATATTTTGATTGTTCTCAAAATTTCGCGAACTATTTATTTTGTGGGGAGCACTCGCAGCGAAAGCATTGTGATGCCGCTTTCGGGGTAAATTGGTTCTCGCAGCTTGATGGGATTTTGCTCTTGACCTTATTACTAGATAAAGGGCACGGCAAGGGCAGTTAATGTCACTGGCGGAAAGATCTGTTCTCTCTCTATGGAATGGAAAGTCGTAGAATGTAGAATGATGATTAGCGCACGTCATACATGCCGGCTGACGATTGCAGTGTTCTCCACCACCGTGCTTAGTGTTGCATAATGTTACACAACACGAAAAAGAAAAAGAGGATTTTTTGAGCCGAAGTTTTATCATAAACCCCCACTCCATCGGTTCCCATGAAGTCTATTTGCCGGTATTTTCTTACTTATTGCTCTGTTCCATTGTACGTTTGGCAAATGACGTTGATTTCAAAACGATACATGTTCTCTGCACTGTTAGGGCGAACAACAAACAAACAATCCAGTTTACATAATTTCCATGATATGAAACATCAGTTTCTGTTGGTCTTGGCCATTTTAAACATGTCATAACATCCATCATTGTACTCGGACGGACCGACGAGCAAATAGCCACATACCCACTACATTTGTATGTTTTCAACCTCTCTGTGCTAGGAGCCCAATTACAACAACCGAAAAACAAACAGAAAAAACACTCAGACAAAACGCTACAAATGTATAGGATGTAGACTCGAAGGAGGTGGAGGAATAGCTCGAATCTAGCAAGACAAGAAAATAAATGCAAAAACAAGAAGAAACTCATGTAATTAGATAAAAACATTTAAGCTCACCGAGATATGATCAGGTTTCTGTATTCAGCTGAAAGAAATATCGTTGGAGGTTGATGTTGTTGCTTTCCACTACCACCACCTCAGAAAGCTGCCACACCGACCACAAGTTGTATAGACCAGGCTAAGATAGAGAAGAGCAACCGAATGCTAAGAAAGACACAATGATATATCGGCCGCAAAAACACCCGTCCAACATGGGGGTCAAATGACTTGAGTGCCAGCTACGGCCAATGAGTATTTAAACGAAATGACGTGAATGAAAAGAAATTAAATTGAAAAATTTATATAAAATGTTTTTCAATTATTCGCCTTCATACAAATTTCAACGCAACTCTTCCTTTCTTCCTCCCTCTCCCTCCACAGACACAACAGAGAGAAGTGAAAAAGCCACAAAAGTAACATGGTAAACGATTTTTTGGCAACACCAATTCCAAATTTGCCGCTGAGTCTCGGGGTATTAAAATGTGTACGAGTGCGTTTATATGTATGTGCCTGCATAAAAATTGTTGGTTTCAACCAACACATGGCGGCAGCAATGACTGTCCCCTTCCCCTCCGCGCCCTGTAAGCTCCACGCCTGCCCGTAAAAAGCCAAAAACAGAATGCCATGAAAAGAAAAACAGAAATTTGGAGTGGAAATTGAAAATGAAAATCCACCCGAAAATAAAATGAATTGTTGAGAGTTTGTTAACCAAAAACACCACAACATGGCATGAAACCCAGAAATTGCAAACAAACATGAAACAGGGACGGCAAAAAAGCTGATACACCATGTATCGCACATGTATTGTGTGTGTAGCTGCGTGTGCACATCAACGTTTGTATGTAGTACGTAGACTCCTCTAATACAAAGTGAGATTTATCAAAATGGCAACAGAATTGCCACACTCGTACAAGCTAACAGGGACCGATAGTATTTCACTCTGCCACATACAGTAACAGACCAGAAATCAAAGGACATCTAAGGAAAATTGTTGCTAACACCTATTGAAATATTTTCAGTTATTTTAACTACACGTTACAAATTACTTATATCTTTGAAAATCTGATTTAAAAAGTTTGTTTAGAGAATTACATTATGCATATGCGGCTCTCATTATGTACTCGTATATATGAATCGAAATACGCAAGAAAATATGAAAATATTCCTACAACGAAAAAATGAAGTAGTTGATATGAACTAAAATTTCAACTAACTAACTAGTGTTTTCTACTATACGCTATTTAACAAAGAGCGCAATTGATATCGACAATCGAATGATGTTTGATGGAAAACGACCATTTAGTAATGACCAGTAACCAATTACTTTCTATTTGATGATGTTTATATATTAGAACTACTAGAGAAAATGCAAAGTAATTTTATAAAACTTACATTTATTATGTAAATAAATACACTAATATTAGGGCCTCATCCTAAGTCAGCGCATGCTCTGCATAGAGGCGATTTTGTATACCTGAAAATAAAGTAAACAATTATTCCCCTTTCTATATTATAAATATCTTTCTAAAATATCTAGAAAAACATTTTCCATTTAGACAATAATCTTGGAGAAGCATTTCGGCAGTGAAAAGAGATATCCACATAAAAAGAGTGATCTTGGTGACTTTTGTATTGAGTATGCTATCCAAGACTATTACGTAAATGCAAACGTCTTAGGGGATACTTTTCACATAGAAAAGTGTCATGGCAGACACTTTTTAAACAGAAGGTGCTTAATATAAAAGACTGTCATGCAACACACCTTTCATACAGAAATAATAACGAAAAAAAAAACGAAATTTGACATTTTTCATATACAAAAGAACGATGGGAGACACTTCATACAGAAATGTGTTGTGGAAGATAGCAAAATGTCGCGTACTCGTATATCAAAAATTATGATGGGTGTTACCTCTTATGAACAAATGTGTAATGTTTTCCAAGGCTCCTTTCCGTATGAAAAGTTTCTTACAAGACTCTTCTTCAAAGCGTCCTCCACGACATTACTTCAGAGGAAAAGACATTTTTTCAAGTGTCTTCCAAAATACTTCTATGTACGTATGAAGATGACACTATTAAACTTACCTTACATTTATTATTCACAGTCTGCGGGATTTTCTCCGGCATTATTATGCAACAATGGGGGTGGACCATTATTAAATATATAAACAGTTTAGATAGAAAGCATATTTACGAGTAGTTTACCTCCCTAAAAATTGCTCTGCGTTTGAATTTATTTGATGTTTATTTTTATCATGATAGTTTCAAAATAAAAATAATATTTGTTTATAATTATAAAAAGTTTGATAGCAACTAACGAGGAAGTTGCTCGTAATTATATTAGTTAATTTAATTTGTTAGAAATCAACTACAAATATCTTCAGCTACGCAACTACGAAATTTGTTCGGTGTAGCAACATTTGAATTTTCGCATGGAAAACTGAATATATCAATGACTTTTGTGCAAATTTTAACCAAATTTTGGGATAGGTGAAAGAAATTTAAAAATTAATTTTAATTTTTTTTAATTAATTAAATTAATATCGAAAATCAGAAACATTTCCACATTTCACTGGAAAACATTGATGGTGCTCGATAGAGTTCCTATAAATGAAATTGTTTTATCTATCTTTAAGATAGGCATTACGTTCAATATTTCTGTTATAGAATGAATGAAACTCAATATAAACTCTTTTGCTCCGAAATATGTGGGAAAAATGTTTGCAAAGGAGCAAAATTACCTTCTATAAAGTGTAAGCAAAAATTTTGAAAATTGCTGGCTCCAGAATTACTTTCATTTCTGCCCACCAACTTTCTACAACCGATATTCTAATTCGTTTTTCTTCAAGTGTCATTATTATCTATTAAACGCCGCACGTAGAAAATAACCACAACCGCTTCGGTCTTCTGCTCTTATTCTCCAATTCACAATACCAAGTTTCAAAACTTCACAAGCCTGGCCACTTCATTATAGTTTTGGTCGCCCTCTTTTGCGCCGTCCATCTAATTTGTTGTCGAAAACTATTCGTGTCGAAACGTTTGGAGCCATTCTTCTTATATTTACAACACGTAATTGGATAAAAACGTTACGATTAAGGCACTGTATCTTGTAGAAAAACCTCATGTTTTTTTAACGTTTTGTTATCGTTTCTTATTTAAAAATTGACACTTTCGTTCTCCGTCAAAAATATATTAAGTGCAAAGAAGTAGAAAAATATTCTACATATAGAATTTTTGTATGGTAGCATATTTTTTATCGAAACCTTTTGGCATTCCACTCCTAAATTTGTGCATATTACTAATAACGCTTAATGCCATATGTAAGTAAAATTATAGAATACAAGAATGATTTTTGAGATATTTAGCTTTAAATGGTGGTTTTTAATTAAATGAACCCTCTTTACAAAAGTCCATTACCTTATTGTTAGTACATATTTGGAAAACTTTTAAACGGTATTAGAACTGAGTCAATAAGAATTGCTCCTATGAACATGATACCTTAGGCATAACATACATATGTACTTGGCACGAGAACACAATATTTTCGCAACTTTAAGCATCGATGTTTCGCGAACCACCCCTAGTTTAAACATAACAATACTATATGTAAAGGAAAAACTATTAATTAGAAGAAAGTGGTTGGGAAGGGTAGGCAGAAATCTATCTGTAAAATTATCATAATGCAGTCCCCAATGTTACAAAATGTGCTTCTGAAGTTGAGTGTTCTTCAGAATTAAAAACGGGGTACTTCTTTTTACAATAAGGACGTGCACAAATACAATCGCAAATTAATTTTGCAACAAAATTCCTCGAAAAATCTGTTTGAAATTCTTCGCTCCTACATTTCCATTTCAGCAACTCCCTCAAAAAAAAACCCTCAAAATGAGTTTTCTTAAACATGCTTACTATTTTGGAGCTATGGAAATCTCTATACTTTACAGTTTTTCTTATTTTGACGTTATTTTTATGATTTTTCAATTTTAATCATTTATTTAATCGAAACATCTGATAATCGCACAAAAAATAGGCACATTTGCGATCGGAGATTCTGTTGCTGAAGTATTGAAATTTGCCTTGTTTAGTATATAATTCTCAACAAAATAGGTTAGGTGTTTCAAACACGTGCGGGTTTGGACTGGAATCTACGAGTATAACCTTCGCCATAGATGATGGAGAAAATTATCTGAAACTGACTCTGATTTTTTTGTTTTTTATTTTATGTGAATTCAGACCCCCATGTCATACTAATGGCGATATGTAAATAATTTTGAGGCTGATTAAGGCACGATGAATAGTAAGATTCTGATGTAACAAAAAAATCGCATCTATAAGAAATTTATTGCCGTAATAGAATCGTTTTGGTGCAGAACAGCTGAAGGCATGCTTAAACTTTTGGAATAGCAAAGCACCTGAGGCTATCACATTTTCAAATAGTTACAAATAATAGTAAATATTTTTTTTAAATTTTAAAACATGCGCTTTGTGAGGTGTGAATGCAACTTATAATGACTATGACCGTACATCTCTTTTCCAAATGTTAGAAAATAGTTGGATTTTGTTGAACGCAGTATTCTGGTAGCATACCGGACATGTTGCTGAGATCGTTTTATTATTGAACTTGTTAATATAACATTTTTATTATCCTTTTTACTACACCCAAACACTGTATCTGTTTGCACTAACTTTAAATCCCCATTATGGTTATAATGACAGTTGAGGAAAAAATATGGCATCCAATACTAAATGGCACACACCAAGCAAAACCATATGATGCCTAACTACCGTCTCCCACCACCCCGATTTATGCAAACAGTGGATGTTTGCACTGCGCAGGAGCAGTTAACAGAGGGGGTTTTCTGCTGCTACTGTTGCTACTAAGGATTTGAACACAGCAAATCCAATAAAAATCATGGGAGTTATTAAACAGAAAAGCAGGATGCAATAAATATATTCAAAATGCAAAGAATTTAAAAATTCCCATCCTTAAATGTGACTTGAAAATGCTGTAAAAAAGGACAAAAAGTTGTGATATCACAAAATGGAGAATGTATGTGTGTGTGTGTGTTTCTGAATCTGAATTTGTATCTGCTGTATCTGTGCAGCCAAAAGATACAATTCGCAGAAGTAAGAAACTAACCCCCATCAGTCGACCTATACAATCGTCCGACATCATTTAAGATTGCGTGCGCGTAAATAATAAAGGAAGAGATCCAGCAAGCAAAAAATACAAACAAACAAACAAACAACAATATAGATAGATACGTACAGCAACAACGTTGATATGGACAAAACAACAACATGAAACTTGAAAGAACTTCATTACGGGCTTAAAGAGCAGCAAAACGTAAACAAAAAAATAACTTCTGTATCTGCATCCACGGCAGCAGCAGCAGCAGCATCCAGTAACACGGTGCTTCGCCCGCCTCCCGCTCTTTCAACAGCACACAGACACACTTTGTCTGTGTGTGTGTGTATGTGCGTGAATGTGGTCCGCTCTATCTTATTAAACGTAGCCATCATGTTCTTCTTGTTGTTGGGCCTTCGCCAGCAATGGAGGCCAAAACACGGACCCCATGGAGGAAGACAAAACCGGCAGGCTTAAAGCTTTAACGTTTTTAATAGCCACGACTACCAACGACAGCAACAACAACGGCAGTAACTCGACCAAGTCAAGGGAAAGAGAGAGAGAGGGGGGAAACGTATAATCTTGTCTGCTCCGCCTTTATAAATAATTCATGATATCCACAATGAAAAAGAGAAGCAGGCAACACAAATATAACACACACGCACACATACACATACCAAAACGTTGATGCCAAAGATATAAAATAGCAAACGTCGAGAGTTTTTAGGTACGGTTACGCCAGCGTATACACTTGCCAACATACGAGTACATACCTATGAACGTACATAAGTAGTACATACAGACGCTATGTTACGTTACACTTGCAATGATGGCCAACGCACAAGGAGATCTGGGGAAACACGAAAAAGTTTCATTTTCCTTTTATCCATGAGAGAGGGTGGGGGAGGACATCGCTAAGAGCAGTAAAGAAAACTCAGCAAAACGTTTTTTAAACATCACTAAATACGTCAAAGTTTTGAGTTTGACTCAGAAGGGTTTTCGGTGAAGAGGATGTTCTCAACCGACTTGCTAAAAAAGTTTACCCCGATCATCACTCCATTGTTTTCTTGGTCTGTTTTTTGCTGCAGCCCACATTTCTTCCGTATGGCAACGTTCGCTCAACCATCTAGGTTGTACTTGACAGAAAAAGTGGCAAAAAAAAATGGATAGCAAACTGAAAACTTTTTCCCCTCTACCCCATGATGATGTGCTCTGAATTTTTTTGTTCTGTAAAAAGTTGTTCAAGAACAAGAACATGATTCGTTGTTGTTGATAAAATCGCAAAACTGAAAACAAAAAAGGAGGACGCTAAATGTTGTTTTACCTTGTTCAAGTACACTCAAATCCCGGTGGTAGCTTAAAAGTTTCTGGCAAAAAGAATTTTCTAAAACCTAAAGTAACAAAAAGGTTCTTGGTTACCCTCAAGTATTTAAAACACCCGAAGTTTATAAACAAAATTTAAATTACGAATTTTTAATATGAAGTACAGTGCTGTTTATTGGATTAAATTGAACTAGTAGGACTAGACGTATTCAAATCATGATATCCACAATGTGAGATTTCGTGATTTGAATATCTATGGATGCGCAAAACCTAGCAGCAAATTGTTGTTGTGAATGATACGTTAGAAAGCTTCCCACATTCAATTTTTGGACACACTGAAGAGGACACCGAACGCGCATCGAGGTGACCGTCGCTGAAAGAAAGATAAACTCGACATTAAATTTAATAACATTGAAAGAAAAAATTATATTGTAATCTGCATTCTTAAGGCAATTTTACATGGAGACATCATTAATTTTGCTTTCGAAATCTCGAATATGCAGGACGGCAAATGAATGCTATTACCAAGATGTTACATAAATATGTTGAAAGAGTTTTTCTTTCCAAAACTACGCCGAAGGAGAATCCTTTTCAACTCCATATGTAGATTCATCAGCCACCCGGTATTTCACTGGAAATGAGAACTTGGTTTATTTAGGTACCTTATTATTATTTCGCCGATTGCGAGTTTTTTGGCTGAATTTTAATAGAAGTAGATTATACATGATTTATTTAGGTTCTTCCTATTTTCGAAATCCGGAAGTTTGGCATGGACCACAAAGCAAGAAATTATGGTTTCAGTGAAAACTTAGAAATATATACAAGAAGGAAGGAAGGAATAGGAAGAGCCTACTTACATGTGTGTATGTATACACACAAATATTTACAAATAAATAGAGCCTTCTTAAATATAAATATACTCGTATATATATATATATATATAGATATACATATATTTATATTTATATATATATATATATATATATATATATAGATATACGTATATTTATATTTATATATATATATATAAATATTATATATTGTATTGTATTTCCAGATGGAGTAAGGCAAACTTGACAACAGCATCTTTAAGCTTATTCTTCTTAATGTCCCATGTGCTGAGAACTTTTTGCTGTGCGTTTTTGAGAGAACCAAAAAAAATTATCTTGACCAAAAAAAGTGGAACTAAATTATTAACATTTTCCTGCAATGATTTTTTATGATTTTCGACGTGAGTTTACCTAACAGCAGTCCGTCGATCAACTCCCTTCGACTTCTGCTGATAAAGCTTAATCCCAGGTTACCTTATTTCACTGGTTTTCCGAATTTTATCGTGGTCGTCGTTCGCTTTCAAAATCCTCATGTCCCTTATCGTGTTATTCAGCCGTCAAATGATTTCTTTGCATTAAATATCATTAACGCACGATGACTTATTTTTATTCCCCAACATTTTTTGGTGCCTGAAGAAACGTTTGATATGTTCAAAGGCCCATTTTTAAAGTTACCTCGTTCGAAGTAGAAAAGCGCTTCGAAGAATATTTTGATAAATATATGATTGTATTTATTTGAGTAGTTCAAAACATATGCCGCAATTATAGGCGAAAATACGATCTATAATTATGGAGTACACTTAGCAAAAAATAATACAAATTTCAATGCAGCCAACTAAAAATAAGAGAACAATATGTACATATTAGTATTTTCTTAATGAGATCTTAAAGGCAGTGGATTGCGGCTTTAAAATTGCTGAAATCTGAAAATAATTTTGTACTTAAATACTTTCACATTGAATTGTAGGGAGTTTAGTCTATAAAACTGAAATAGCATAAATTATTCTCTCATCGATTTCTTCGGTCAAGTTCATATTGTCAGTTTTAAATATCCCAGTTTTGTCTACATATCTGTTTAAGTATTTTTAAACGAAATTAACATAAATATCATATACTCAGAATTGTTTATAAGAGATTTCGGGTGTATATATATTTTGTAGTAAAATCACGGTTACATGACATTATTTATTTCTATCCTCCAAATTTATTAAATTTGAAGACAAATTTCTAAATTAGTGTTTTCAAGTGTAATCTTCTGCAAGTTGGTATATCAAATTAAAATAAATTATGTCCATGCTGCACTCTTAAACCATGCTCACATTGCCTTGATTTCGCAAAAATGTAATTTTTCAAAAAATATTGTGGAATGAAATCTGGACAATTTGAGGGTAATGTGTGCAACGTATAGATTGTTTCATTTCTCAAATTTGTCAAAATTTTAAAGGTTTTTTCTGGGCAATTTATTATTTTTATCCAAATAATTATTGTATTGAAACAACTTATTTTCTCACTTTCTTTATATTTCCAGT
Source organism: Philornis downsi (assembly GCA_019455685.1). Lineage (NCBI taxonomy): Eukaryota > Metazoa > Arthropoda > Insecta > Diptera > Muscidae > Philornis > Philornis downsi. The sequence goes on from JAHXMU010000826.1 coordinate 698,726, forward strand.
TAATTGAAAAATTCAAATAAAAATCTTGGCAATATATTATTAAATTAAAATATAATGAATAACAATGCTTTACTGAACCAAGTTCACATTACAAATGAACTCGACGGTTTCTATAAATTTGACTAGCATTTGATTTGTCTGTCATACACATAGTAGTATGTATAATATGTAGTATTATATACATACTTATGTAAATTATATAAAGTTTCAAGTCCTAGTATTATGCCCTCAAACAAACCAAAATCCCTTTAATCCTATGAAAGGGATTTAGGAGAGCTTCTCGCATTTAATGAGGGTTTTGACACTTTGAATGGGGCTTGCTGTTTAACGACAATTCCGAATATCAGTTTGATAAGCTTTCACTTGACTTGTCGAATACTTGACTACTTGAAGTCTTCGCCTAGGCATCGAGATGGCCGATGCTCAAAGGCAGATGATTATAGTCGCATGTAATAATCATCGCTCCAATATCGGCGATATTTTGCAATTTTTTTCTGCAAAAAAACATGCCCGTATTTCCTATGAAATTCTGAATATTTATTACATTAAATCGAAACACTGCAGAATTTGTTAACACCACGTTCTTCTCATGTTGTAGTTATGGGAATGATTGCAGAGATATATAAATATTATTAAATAAATATGCCAGATTATTATTTTCTTTACCTTTTGCCACATCGTTTCAACTCCAACCACTACATTTTATCGATATAACCTCAAAAAAATATGGCTGAAAACTGGACGATTTATTTATTTGCGTAAAACAACCGAAAGTGAGCAAAAATAAAAAAGCTAATATTTATAGAAATTCTGTCAATGCGGACAGAACAAACAAACTTGATGTGTAATACACCACCTGTCAAAATCCTTTTTCTGAACAATTATTACAGCGTTAATTCAGTTTCGAGACAACGGAAAATGTATTTAATGCTTACTTCAAATGTCAAATGTTTACTTTAAATGTCAAATTATTGCAAAAAAGAAAATCAGGGAAATGGAAAATGTATTCAAACGAAGTACTTTTGGTATTTATTTTTAAAAAATTCGAAATCTTTTTTTTGTCGAAATAGGGTTTAAACATATGCACAACCAGCAGAGGCGTAAAATATTCAAATAGACCACCACGCCTGCTTGTTCAGACCGATGTCTGATCGATAGCCATACCCAAAAAAACTAGCAATGGAATTCCTTTTGAGGACATGTAATCGTCATACCTATTTTAAGCAATAGCAAATCTGTTTCATGCAAGCACAACCCTATTTTGGTCTGAGATCACATCAATTAGGCGATTTTATTCCTAACACGGCCATCATTGTTATCCTGCAGCTATGGTTTATCGATCGTGCTCATACTTATTAATGATTAGTTTTGTGGGTTACTTTATGATACTTAAATTATTGAAAGTTCATTGGAAAAATTCAGCATTTTTGTCTTTTCTATTAAAATTTAAAACACTGCAATTAAAAACAGACTATATGAAGTATATGAAATTATGCGTAGTCGTATATGCCCATGTGTTGAATATCATTTGACACATGCATTTGCAGCAAATGCAGTGTTCTGTACTTTGATTCAGTGGAGTTTGATTTGAAGAAGCAACATTTATTACCGTATTAGTTAAATATTTTTCCTAAATTCCGTTTTATCGCGATATTTTTTGCGGTTAATGATAAAGAGCAGTCAAACATTAAACAAGTAATTTACACATAGCATATTTTTAATAGCGAATTAACATTTAAGCTGACTAAATAAATGTTAAAGAAATTCTTACATTCTGTTCGTTGACTGAACAACTACCAAATTGTACTTTATTTTATTATTGAATTTCTGTTTGCAACCAAACTTATTGTAATTTGAAATTCTTTAACAATAATTGATCTCTACTTCTTCATTTATATTTTATTTTACAGAAAAACAACGCTTATCATTATGCGTGGGCTGCGGAGGGCAAATTCATGATCAGTATATCTTGCGTGTAGCACCCGACCTAGAATGGCATGCAGCGTGCCTCAAGTGCCAAGAATGCCGACAATTCCTCGATGAAAGTTGTACGTGTTTTGTGCGTGATGGCAAAACTTACTGCAAACGCGACTATGTGAGGTGAGTAGGCAAAAGGAAAGACATATATGTAAAACTACAAAAACCAAAACTGTAAAAATCGCACAAATTGATATTGTTTAAACATTTTGTATTTTTTATCGTTAGCCCCACATTCGTTATGTTCATGTCGGCTATTTGTTTAACGCGCGCAAACAGCAACCCACACATAGGGAAAAGTGAAATATATCACAAAAAATCACAAAATGAAATCATATCATCAATCAGTCATGAGATCTGTTATGTGGGCACATTTTTGTTTTTTTAATATTTACTATACAAATTAGTTAAGATGTAGTAACGAACACTAAAAGAAAAGACATACTCTACGTACTCTTCATAAGCACGCTCGCTCTTATGAATTACAAACTCACGTAAAGCAGAACAAATATATTTTTTTTAGTATTTTAGTATATGTAGTATTTAGCCTATGAATTTTATTGGTTTTATTTTGTTATTTTTTTGGTATTTTACGATTTTATTTATTTATTTTATTTATTATTATTTTTTTTTAATCCATTTTACGATTGGCGATACCCGCAAAGCTCTGTCCATGTTCATCAACTTTGATTCATTTTGATATTTAACATTCTTCGCCATAAACAAGAGGCCTCCTTTAAAAACTACTTAGAAACTAGTTAATAACTTTTTGATTTAAAAACTGTCACCAAAAAAAAAAAAAGCAAAAATATGCGTCATGCTCATAACAAATTGGAATCAATTTTAAATGCGATACTTTGGACATTTCCCGCACAACTGGGTCTGATTTTAGGCTTTTCTGGATTGTATTCGTTAAAATGATCACAAAATCCGGTTCCTTACCAAGTGGTTACCTTTCAACATAAATGCAAATGTTTGCTAAGAAGTATTATTTCTAGTCCTCTAAATATATGGTAAAGCCACAGGTTGGGTAGAAAGATTTTTTGAGGACCACATAATAGGGAGGGGAGAAATGTAATATAAAGCAGTTATTAAAACTGTCAATCAATTAATGCAATTCAAATCGTCCCAACTTTTATCTCTGCGTTAAAAAAATTGTAATCCCTGTACTATTGAATTTTCGTATTTATTACATTTTATTTTTAGTTAGTTACATATCATTGTAAAGGGTGTTCCAACAAGAACGCAAGATTTAAATTTGGCGCCATTCGAAGTGTCATTGTTTGACATTTGATCAATTGTTATTGTTTGCTAGTAGAAGGTACGACGTTAGTAAACATGGGGCGCTACACGAATGAACAACTCATTCTCATTGTGAAATTGTTTTACCAAAATGGTGAAAGTTTTGCGGCTACAGTTCGCAAATTGCGATCAATTTGGGGTCACAATAATACTCCAAAAGAGTCAACTGTGAGGAGATTAATGGATAAATTTGCCAAAAGTGGGTCTGTAAGTGATGTAAAGACAACAACGCGCCTTCGACCAGGTCGATCGACCGAAAATGTCGCAGCTGTCGCTCAAACTCCATCCACCTCAATTCAACACCGAGCTCAGCAAATTGGTGTCTCCAAATCCACTATGCAGCGAATTTTGACGAAAGATTTGCATCTTCATGCATACATAGTTCAATTGACTCAGGAACTGAACCCAGCTGACCATGGACAGCGAAGGGAATTCGTTAATTGAGTATTGGAGAGACAACATGATTTTGCTGATTTTGCCGATAAAATCATCTTCAGTTACGAGACCCATTTCCATCTTGATGGCTTCGTCAATAAGCAGAATTGTCGCATTTGGGGTGAGGAAAATCCTCGAGTGATTCACAAGAAGCAAATGCATCCTCAACGTGTCACTGTGTGCTGTGAATTTTGGGCTGGAGGAATCATTAGACCTTTTTTTATGAAAATGAGGCATGTCAAGCGCAAACAGTCAATGGTGTTCGGTATCGTGAAATGATAACCAGTTTTTTCGTGACTAAAATTGAAGAAATGAATGTGGAGGGTATGTGGTTTCAACAAGACGGCGCCACATGTCATACATCCAGAGAAACAATTCAATTGCTGCATCAGTCATTTAAATCTTGCGTTCTTGTTGGGACACCCTTTATAATTACAATATCAGTTTATTCTGAAAGATAAAAGGACAGTTATTGTGAAACATTTAATATGGCTCACTATTTTCGTTAAACTAACGCATTCTTATTTGCCTTTTTATTTGTTTGCCTGTTTGTATAGGGTTATCCATTTAGTGGTCTCAAACCCACAGGCCTGGCAAGATTGTTAGCTGTTAAATACCTGTCATCTGAAGTGCTATTTATTTAGTGAAAGGTTTGCCATTTACAATACGAATCGTTTAATAACCGAAGAATGCGTAAAAATAATCAAAACAAACAAACTACAAAAGTGGTGATTCAAACGTGAGCTTTCAAGTTAACAAAATATTCTTCGCATATGGGGCTCGGAGAAAAAGTTTCATCGGAATCATGGTATTAGCTAAGCCAAAAAGTGAAGCTAAATTATTTGCTGAAATTATTTTCTATAATGAAAATCATTAAAATTATAGCGTGGCATGGTAATAAAATATGTCGTACTAGTAGCAAATTGGAATAACATATAAATATGATAGTTATTTAAATTCGGTCGCTTTTGAAGATATTTTGCCTCTTTACATTCTACGTTTACTCTTTAAGCTTTAATCTATAAAAAAAAACTAAAACTATTTTTCTACTTCTGAGGTCTCCTTAGGTATAACTTATGGTCGTTTTCGTTGCATTCATTCAAGTAAATCATTCAATTTGCTGTCAAATAACAACCTGCCAATAAGCACAATAGTTTGCATTCGAATTTTTGTTTTCATACATGCTGTTTGGTGTATTCTAGACGGTGCTCTGCCAAAATGAAAACCTATTTATATTTCAAAGGCCCCAACTTATTATATAATTTTTTAAATTCTAACATTGGGTCAGTCCTTGGAATACTATCTGTTACTATCGAAGAGATTTCCACGACTTATTCAAAGAGCATATGTTTGTGCATGAAGCTATCTCTCACATGTTTCAAATATGTTTTGCGCATGCCGTGGACGAACTCTATTAAAATGAGCGATATAGTCTTATTTATTATATAGCTCCAACCAAAATGGATCGCCCGATTCTATTAATCGCAACATTCTCCAGAATTAGAAATTTTACAAGTATGTTTTACTTAGGTCATGGACAAACTGTATTAACATTTAGAACATATGGTTTGGTTAAGCTAAAGGAAGGACCAGCTGACAATAGACCAAATCAGTCTTATGATTTGGATGTACATAAAAAGAATTAATTAGAAGTAGGTCACAATAAGACAATATAAAGATGATACAATTAAATGGCTAAAACACGATTCAGTGTTTTTTTAGAATTTGAACTGGATCAGATTCGAACCTCTATTGAAATTAATAAACAACGGTTTAAGTATTAATAGAGCTTCCAATATAGTGATTGATTTATTATTGACTTTAACTTTTCATCAGAAAACAACAAAAAGTTGGCTAAAAAATTTACCTATAAATGTTCTCGCTGGATTCGCTTTTGGAAGTAGTGATGAAGGTGCCAATTTAAGGTTATTCCTAACATTTGCTGAAGTTATTTCTGAAGGTGGTTGATACTTTAGCAAACATAATAAAATATATTATTAATTTCGATTGAAATTTTCTATACCGCAAATGGAAATTTTTAATTTCAAACTGATACGATGCAGAATGCGAAGAATTCTATGCTACTCAGTTTGAAATTTTAAACAAAAATGTACAGCTATCGTCCTTATGCTATCATTCTTATATTTGGGTCTTTGAACTCTGTTCAACTTAGGATAAAAGGGCGTATCAAAAACATATTCTTCTTATACATAACACCCCGATTTAAATCTTTTTTCCAATTAAATATTTTTCAATAACTACACCCACAATTAGGTCGGTTCTTCTGAAAAGCGTATGAATTGGGATGGGTCATCCCAGCAACTAAATCTTGCTTTAATTAACAACTAAATAGTAAAAATGTTAGAAATATACTGACAAAATTAATTTTTTTCACATGTGGTTTTAATCATTGTAGTTCTCTTTACGAACGTAACTGTCAGTAAACACATTGATTTTAAGAAATAAATTGGAAAATTATTAAAAAATTTCCATTTTCTAGAGATTGTATCAGTCCTTATTGGTCTATGTTTTTTGCCAGCTGTGAAAATGTTCCGACTCATCGTCTAAAAGTTGAAAGGTACGAGGGCGGTCCTAAAACTAGCTAACCTAGCAAAAACTAGCCGACCTTTTATCTCGATACACTGGTCATCAACCGCAGACTCCACCATTTCATTGTTGGGAAATCTTTTACCACCAACACATTTTTTTCAAGTTTGGAGATAGAAAATAATCCGAGCAATTCCAACTTTAATTCATTAATGTTGACCATCGCAATAGTGGATGTGTGAACTGGAGCATTGCCTTGATAAAACTACACTTTATTTTTCGTCAAAATGTGGCCTTTCATTACCTAAACGCTGCAATAAGTTAGTATAATATTCGCCGTTGATGGTTTTTCCTTCCTGAAGATAATCAATAAACATAATCTTTGGATAGGATTCTTCCATTCCAGTCCACTACTTTGACAGTTTCTTTGTTTCAGGTATGAAGTGGTGGACCCATGTCTCATCCATGGTTGTTAATCGACGCAAAAATGCGGTTTTATTGCGGCCAAAAACTCTACTGAAACATCGTTTGGACGCTGCTTTTGCTCTATTGAAAGTAAGCGATGCACCCATTTTGCGCACAGCTTTCTCATCTTCAAATCTTCGGTCAATATACGATTATAACACATTTTTAGATTTCAGCTGGCACACGCACCTTCAGCGGACAATCGTCCAATACCATTTTGTGGATTTTCTTAACTCTGTGTCTGGTGTGGACACCTCAACTGCTCGACCAATACGATGTTCACTTTGGCAGCTCGTACGACCTCGTTTAAAATCAACTGTGCAATATTTTAGTAGTGAACGAAGGAGCAGACTCCGCCAGAGTCTCAAGCTGACCGGTTTTGACAAACGTGACTATGACTATTTTGTGAAATATGGCTATGAGAAATTTTCGTGCAAAATTTTAATCCGGAGAGTGGTGTAGTCTGGGCTCTAGCGCTTCGAACCGTTACGTTGACGGACAGTAAGACCAACGTAAATCGATAAAGATCGAAAGGATCCAGGATATATATACTTTATGGGGCCTCAGACCCTCCATTGTACGACGACGAGTACAAATTGTTAATATGCAGCACTTTGTACAATCTCTCTGCGTGTCACACTAGCAATTTCTAAATTACAGCATGTGGAATTGTCTGCTAAACAATAAACTCTCACACAAAAAAAGTCAAATTTCTTGTTAGATCATTTGAAATAATTCACTTTCGTAATCGAAAACTATAACCCTCAATACTTATCACACACCACTGCTGCCTGTCAGCCGAAACGATCTAGTATTTCATTTTGTTTCGTCCAGTCTTAGACGACCAACCATAAAATAAATCAAATGAGCTCTATGTGTTTATGTAAATATTTAAACGATTTATTGTTATTTATACTGCTCAACCGTAAAAGGCAATAAATTAACACTTTTCATGATTGATAACCGACCAAAAAGACGAAAAGAAAATAACACAAAACTAATAAAGTTTTATTAGACGAACAAACAACTCAACCAATATTAAAAAGTACTGCATGTAAAACCTCTGCTGGGGATTATGCGAAAAAAAATCCAAAACAAACTGAAATTGAACTTGAAAATCAGTTAGGAAAATATTTACAATTGCACAGTCTTGGCAATTTGCACGAGTACGTAAATGTAAATACGTGTACGTAAACACAATTGTAATAAATTTTCGTTTTATTTGTCTATTTACAGATTATTCGGTACCAAATGTGATAAATGCAGTAACTCCTTTAGCAAAAGCGATTTTGTGATGCGCGCAAAAACGAAAATATTCCACATAGAATGTTTTCGCTGCTCCGCATGCGCGCGACAATTACTGCCGGGTAAGTTTGAATAGCCAATCTGAATCCGTAGAGTCCACTTCCGCTCAATTCCGTGTGACAACACGTGTCTGTGATTATTATTGTTCTACTAATAACGATGGATTATATTCATATTCTGCTTCCAGGTGATGAATTCGCGTTACGAGATGGTGGCATTTTATATTGTAAAGAAGATCATGATGTCCTAGAAAAGTCGTCCCAAAGCAGTTTGACTTCGTCATCTCTTGAGAGCAACAATAATAATAGTTGTAGTAATAATAACAATCATTCAAGTCTTAGCAATAATAATCATTCCAGCGAATTGGGTTCAATGTCAGGTGAGTGTCAAGAAAAAGAAGAAGAGGAATATTTGTACAAAGCTATCAAAACATCTAAGTAATTTTTGGAGAATCTCTTATTTATTGCTTAAAAATTTTTTGAAGAAGCCATTGGAAAGAAATTTCACAGATTTCCTAATGTAAATTTAATTTAGAATAAAATATAACTTTTTCGTAATGGCTGGTCCCGAGTTATGAAGTTTTGAAAACTTCTTTAATAATTATTTTGTATTTGGGAATGGAAAAAAAAATTTAAAAACATTTTTGGCATTAGCTCATCAATTTTTCAAGAAAATTTTAATTAAACTTGCGGCAAAACTCTATCTTAGAACTTTGTTCTTGCGCCTACAGACTTTAGTGTTAGACTTAGTGTTCGATTTTCCGAATTTCCTTTGGTTTTCAAGATATCACGAAAGAAAACTTAAAAACGTTTAATCCAATATTTCAACACATTTTTCACAAAACTATCACTAATACCCGTATCCAGTACTATCTGTTAAATTAATATGAAATCGAAAACACAGAAATTCACTTTTCGAATTACGCGAATATCTGGTCTGCCTCTACAACATAAAAAACACTTTTTTGTAACTTCAATAAAAAATGATTGAAATATATGATATGTTGGAAATATTTCGAAACCAGATTCTGGAGTCTAAAGTCTACGTGAAAGAAAAGAAGAAAACCAAAACGCCACACCGCTCGATCTAGGTGGACAATTTATTTCACTTTTTCGGGAGATGGAGTGGCTTGGAAACTTCAGATTTCGTGCGGCTCTTCTAATGATAGGCAGGCTTCAATTTTTGCGTTATCGTTGCGAATCGATATATCTGGATTCTTGAACGCATCCTTGTGCTGTCCGCAAAGATCAAAAGACAAACATGATTTGTTTCGCAGTGTTATTTTATGCTAATATTTTATAAAAATGTATGAATAGTTCAGTTTTTCGTCCAAAACATGATTTTGCGATTTTGTCAAAATATAAATATATAGAATTGAAATCCTCACAAATCCAAGAAGATTTTATTTTGAGGCTGATGCGTTACATAAAGGAAAACATATTTCCTTGCATCCTATGAATGAGATATGGGAGAGTTTCTCACATTCAGTCAGCTTACACGCATTCTATTTTTATACTTTCGAACGTCACAATTTGAGAAGCATTTACAAGACTTGTCCATTATTCGAAGTTTTCGTCAGACCCATCGCGATGAGCACCAATTAAATAATGATAAGTGGCTCTGGAGGATTTAGTCAGCCATAATACACAGGATAGTCGCGTGTGCTAACCTTCGCGTCATGGTTAAAAAAAGAAATGAAATAGACGAAATGAGTATGAATCTCCATCCATAATGAGCTTCCACAATAAAATTTTACATGACCAAAACTACGCCGCACTTGTACGCCATATTTAAATTTCCTAAATTAAAAAGTATCATAATCCAGTTTTTAGATTACAAATTATTTTGATTGATGAGTTTTTAATTTTGATCGTGTTTTTTTTTATCTTTTCTTTGAAAACGCAATAATGAGAATTTACACTCTCCCATGCGCTGCACATCGAGATGAAAAACGTTCAAAGGAAGCTAGATGGTTGAATCGGAGCCCAAAACCACGATCTAATGTACGACATTTACGTGTGTCAACCCTCGTGGCAACACCGTTCACATATTTATGAAATTTGTTCATAACATGTATGTGTTTGCTGGTCTGATAGCTACCTATGTATAATTAATGGCAACTTAATGGTTATTTTCCGCTCGACTGCGTGACAAGACATACACGACGAGTTTTAAAATACATTTTTCGTTTAGCATATAATGCGTATTAAGCAGTTCAATTGAAATTATTGTTTCTCATAATGAAACCTTGTTTACGAATTTTCGTCCAAGTACGATGGGAAATCAGGAATCTTACAATGATGTTTACAATGCACGAAGTATGTTTTTTCCTGGTTACAATGATATCTAATGTTTGTTGACTATTGTGTAAAGAAATTTGAACATTGAAACTCTCAGAATACAAGATTTAAGGTTTTTTCTCATATGTCTGCAAAAACATATTTTTTGTGTAAAATTTCTGTTAAACTGTCACAGAAATTTCCGTTAACTACCAATTTCTCCTCCAAAGCGAAAGTGTGCTTGTACGACCCCACTTACAGTCATTCACATAACCATGGACAGACACCCTTAAGCGTCGTTCATAAGACAAAAGTAACAAATTTTTTCAACTTTCTGTAACGAAAAAGTTTATCAAAAGTATAATTATGTCGTCTAATCGTTTATTAGGTTTTCGTAAGTACTTTTGCACGATGTACCACTTTTAATTTAATTAGGTAACGCACAAATGTATCATCCATAAATATGGGAAACGGTTTTATTCTACTCTCTTTCCATTCAAAAATTCTCACTTTACAGCACTTCTGACATATTCAATTTTTATCCATGCATTTTACAGGGAAAACTAAGATCGAAATTGGTTTTCTACCATATTTTTTAGATGCCTGTAATGAATAAATTTCTGCTGTGTACAGAGTTATCTTTAGTATATTTGTTCAAAAATATATAATTTTGGATACAACCGAACAAGAAAATGTTAGCACCATATCTTCCTTCCTTTGAACATTATCTAAGTCGGGCTATAGTTATTAGGAGGTTAATGTCTGGGCAGTCTATATCTCTCAAAACAAAACAAGAAACGCCAACAGAATTGCGAAAAATTCTTAGAAAAATAATAGTGTTGAACTACAGAAAAAACAAGTCGAAGCTTTGTACATACTACAAAATTGATAAAACAATCGATAAATATATGCCGTATGTACACAGTTACAACAATAACAAAAATGTTGTTACGATGTGACATATTGTGCTGCATATGTCGCACAACAAACGTCACACCATATCGCAGACATCATAATCTATTTGTTTGACGAACAACATCAGACGCAAACACATCAAATGGCAGCGAAGGTGTTGCCTTGCCTGACAATTGGAACTACGTCATAAACACCATGTATTGGACAAATGAGGAGACGGCGAGTCATGGCAATATTACACAACCATGAATTTCCATTTCAAATGGTTAGGCATCACAATGCGGCAGACATATTGGCAGACTGCTTGTCATGTCGTTAACTGTCGAAATGTACATTTTCATTTTCGCCAAATATTTGATCTTTTCGCAACATAAATTCCCTCAATAAATCATGTGAATTCCCCTTTCTGTCTCTCTTTCTCTTCCTCTAATATCCACTTTCAGTGACGTTTGAAAATCAATACAAAGTCACCGACCCACTTCAATCACAACCAAAGACGAAGAGGAAAATGCTAAAAGCAAACACAAACGAGTCGAAAGCAAATGTTTAAACGTTGCATTCAAGCGTTTCCCGATGTCGTTAGCAAACAACGTCAACAACAAGCCACATAATACAATTTCTTAGGAAATTCACGGCGAATGCGAAGCGTGACCGACGGCAGCGATCACGCCAACATTTATGCATCACTATAATCGATCATTTGATCGGGTCAAGCGATAGATCGTTTGTCAATGGCATATTTACCCACAGAATACCCTCAGACACAGCAAACCATAGGGTCGATCGTCACAGTTGTTTGGATTTCAATCACAATTTATTTGTAAAACTATATAAATAACTCTCGAATGTTTGTCTGGTGGTACGATGATGGCCACAATAAAAGGCGGTAAATTTTCCAAATGTTGATATTTGACAAATGCCTGACTGACTAAGGCTGGATCCACATATCTAACATATAACGTACGACTATTAAGGCAATTTGAATAAATTCCTTCCCCCGCGCCCGCAAAATATCCAAAGCACTTTCATTTTATATGTACGAGCTCTTGCGATCTTTTTGATCTTTTCGATATGGAGGGACTTGCAAGAGTACCGCAAATTAGATAACAACATGTTATTACGATGTGAACAAGACTTAATTATCATTATTCTGTGATCGGTCTGTATCGATAGAATGTATGAACAAGTATGAACATCAACGAAAGATTAGAATCTTTGCTTTTGCTTGGCAATAGTTCACATTGGTAACATTCTACTGGAGCTTTCTTAAGTCCTATTCAGACTGCGATGAAAATTACGTGGCTTCAATATATTTGAAGATGGGAGCAGACATCAAATCAAAAGGAAGTACCTGATGAGGAGGCCTAATTTTGCTGGCGACCTGAAATATGTTTAGTTAATACAACTAAGGATATCGCACCCTAAATACAAAAGGGGCACAACTCAAAAATTGTCAAAATCTACTTTTTCCCATAAATTGATTCACATTACACATCTCTAACTACTATAAAAATTTCCGTCTCATCACTATCTTCTTTAACTGGAAAAATGCCGTTATGTCTATTTTTATGTCAAGTGTGTTGCACGATCAACTAAAGACAATTATTTTTAGTTGCGTTTACGTGCTCAAGAACGACTGATTACTTTTATTACACATAAAGACATAAACATAATATAAAATTGAAAAAAAAAATATAGCAGAACCTTCTTCAATATTGCATTTTTTCATAATGGAACAATATTTTCTTTAAATATTGCAACCATTTTTACATAAACGGTTTTTTGCCTCTACTGAATAATAGAGAATTTTGAGTTGTGCCACTTTTGTATTTAGGGTGCGATATGTAGTTTCGCTAAGATTATGAAACTCCAAATACAACTTTAGATTTCTCAACAAAATAAATGTAAATTTAAGTAGTTTATTTTATAAACAAAATGTAGTTTTCCAAACCAGCAAATTAATAAATAATTAAAACACTTTATTGTTTGCTATCTCTTTTAAAATGTATGAACTTCTATTGACTATTAAGAAATACTTAGTGAACCCCATGAAATTTTAAGCCATTTGGATTCTATGCTGTATTACGATATGAACAAACATTGCTTCTGAACCTGGGTTGTCTGACTGAATTAATTTCGCTGCCATTTTTTGAGGTGTGTCTTTTCTCATATATCGATAAAGCGTAGGGACTGGAGCTCATATAGGCTACAGAAGTTGAAGCCTAATCTGTCAGATTTATGACTTAAGGGGCCTCCGCTTAAAACCTATTTCGCAGTTCAGAAATTACTATTTTGAAGACATTGACAACCCACCAATTTCTTTGTTTAATGTCTAAGAATCTTTAACTTTCGTGGGAAGTCCAAAGAAAAACGTATGATTTCTTTGGTATAAACTTCTATTTTAATGCATTCATAAATTATTGCAGAGAGCTGAATACTACTGAAACGAAAATTACGTGAAAGTTTTAGATGCATAACATTCCGTTCGCATACTAAACATGCGAATTCATGGATGACCTAAATGTCGTTTGAACTACGTACTAGAATTAAGGCTGCAATTATACCTCCACATCATCAAGTAAATGTGCAGTAGCTCAGTGTCCCATTACACTTTGCTCTACAGCAGATTTTCAGTTATAAAAATGTATTTTCAACAAATTGCCTTTTTTAGTATTGAATTGATAGTTGAGCATTCCACTATTATAACATAATTTAACACGTCTACAGTCCTGATGATGACCTTCAACCCTCCCCTAGAAAATATCTAAAGATTTATTTTCGTCTGGAATCCATACAAACGTTGCCTGAAGTAGCGAAAGACGATCGCTAACACGATGATGGTAACTGGCCGACGATCTCTCTTTAATGTCAACAATTATGCGCCCGTTGTTTCTTTTTGTCATCTCAGAAAGCATTGACATAAAATCTTTGCCTTTTGTCCCTTTACAAATGAGAGGTTATGGCAACGATATTTCAATATGTGTTGATATTAGTCGCATCATCTGCCGTATTTGTAAAGTTGACGTAACAACGTTATCCTATGGCGCACATGTGTTCTTCATTCATAGCAATTCACCTTTGACACGAGTGTTAATTCTTTTTTTTTCGATTGTCTGCAAAACAAATAAAATGATGGACATATTTTATTTTGCCGAAGTTGTTGTTCTCTGCAGTTTCCTTTTTCCCCTATCAAGGAATTCTTGAAATATCCCAAAAAATGAAGAAGATAAAGTCGATCGAAACAATTGATCTTTTGCGATCGTTCCGTTGTCGTCTGACCGACAATGGAAATTCGCTTTGATGTTAAATATTGAAGAATTGGCAGAAGACTGTGCGGAGAACATGGCTGGCATGGAATGTTGTCTTGGCGTCTGGGGAAACAATCAATTTATCAACATGTGTTGATATCGCCAGGGAAAAGCTGCACCATGTAAAGTTAAGTGAACGGCACAAATTATAATTTTAGAAATTGATTGATCTCCCTTTGGTAATGATATGTTTGGGGTCATGCCAATGTTTGTAGTTTTAGCTGGAATTAAATACATAGTATTCGATTAAAAGTCACAGCATGATTAAAATGTAGATTTTTTCGGTTTTTGATTCTTTTTAGATTCTGGCAGCGAATCCGGCTCACACAAAAGTATTAGGGAAAAAAGGCCTTCGGGACCATCGGATGGTAAACCAACCAGAGTAAGAACGGTGCTCAACGAAAAGCAATTACACACACTAAGGTGAGTGCTGAATTAAAGCCCCGTAATTGCAGGTGTAATGTAACTTTCTTTCTGTTCCGTCCCATAGAACCTGCTATAATGCTAATCCGCGACCTGATGCGCTCATGAAAGAGCAACTGGTGGAGATGACAGGACTCTCACCCCGAGTCATTAGAGTGTGGTTTCAGAACAAACGCTGTAAAGATAAAAAGAAAACCATACAAATGAAATTACAAATGCAGCAAGAGAAGGTAAGTGACTATTGATTGCTTAGATCTCGGTATTGTTAAAAATAACTTAATGATGCAGGGAAACCTGACATTATAAACAAAGGAGAAAGACAATTTTTACCTTAACACGTTTTTTGGTTTCTTCTCTCACAGGAGGGTCGGAAATTGGGTTATGGTTCAATGCAGGGCATTCCTATGATCGCCAGTTCACCTGTGAGACACGATTCTCCTTTGAACCTGCAGGGTATCGATGTGCAGACATATCAACCGCCATGGAAAGCTTTGTCAGACTTTGCCCTCCATGCTGATCTCGATAGTAATGGTGCCATCAATACACACACTCCAGCATTTCAACAACTAGTCAATCAGGTATGACCACATACTGGTTTTAGTTAATATTGTAGAGTATTTAGTTTACAATCTTAGAAAAGTGTCTCGGAGGTCACTTTAGCTCTTGAGACAAAAAATCAATTTGCTGTCAAGTTACCGTTAAGCCGAAAACAAAAACAAACAAAAAATAGACAATGATTAAAATCCAACGATCAAATGTCACAAAAAAACCATAGAAATCATTTGAGTGTTGTTTGTGGTGCTTTATTTACGATTAAAATATCACTGCAGTGTTCAAATACCTGGCTTTGTCAGAACATCGGTCTTCGAGTTATTCGAAAAAATATATATTTCCAAAATCCGGTTTACTGACGTTCTGTTAATGAGAAACCCGAGTAAACCGGAGTTTTCAGGGTTTCTCTATGGGCAAAAGTTAAAAGGATTTTTTTAAGAAAATCCCCTCTTTTATGAAAAACAAATATCTTCCACATTTTAAACAAAGTTAAAAGGAAAATTTCTGAAGAAAATTCTATCTTTTATGGAAAACAAGTATGTTCCACATTTTAAACAAAGTTAAAAGAAAAAAATTCTCTTTTATGAAAAACAAGTAGGTTCCACATTTTAACTTATTGACATCATTTTAAAGGATATCCATATAAAGGTAGGTACGATGTTCTTTTCACGTGAAAAAATTTTCACGAGAAACATTGCCAGCTTTTCTTGTACTGGGTTTCAATACCGAAATCGGAACAAATTATGTTTTTACGTTATAATATGTTCAACAATATATAGGTATTTTACAAAATATATAGGTATTTTACAAAATCACAAGTTTAGAAATGTGCAGTCATACATGTTATAACGCAAAAGGTTATCCTCGTGAGTAAACATAGTACTGCGTGGTGCACAAATTTAGCTTAAAATTCCATGATCATTTATTTTATATGCAGTTTGTCCGCGAAAAGCCAGCATTGTTTCAGCCTTAAGGAACGAAAATCACGATTATTGAAATGGCTTAAACTTCAACCCTTGCAGATCAACCAAACCCATTTAGAAACTATTCCCAACGACCAAAGTTTTATCACAATCAGATAGTTGATATATAAGACTATATGTAAACACACACATTGATATTTATTTTTGTGAATAAGACACCCATGATATGTGTCCAGTCCTTTTATATTGGTTGTTACCAGAATACTACAGATAATTTTCGTAATACCAAAACTAACAGCGGTAAGGGGAAAAATTGCACAGAATTAAAGTTATTTGTATGCATATCTCAACGGACGAAAAATCGTGCTCGCTCTTAAAGAGTTCTTCAAGTTTAGATCGATTTAAATAACAAACTTATACCGTACGATAGATAGAAGGCAAGACTTTAAAAAATTGCAACATATAATCCTCAATCAGATATGCATTTTGAGAGGAGGTTCTCAGAATCTGTATAACAGATGTACTAAATATTTAATGTGACTTGACGAATAGATGTTGTGGACTCTCACTTAATACGTACCATGTCCATGTATGAACATTGTAATGTATTGGTAATCAGCTCTAGTTCCTAAAACACCTCTCTAAGAAGTTTTATGAATATAATAGAGATAGTCAAATGTTATAAATATTGATTGATAGTAGAACATGTTGTTATATTAAAAACAATTTAGATAAAGAGTTATTTATGCTAATACCAACAGCACCAACCATGGCTTAAGCATCAAATAGCTGGCAACGGTCAAATCTATATTTCTGACTCAACATTAGTTTAAAATCATCAATTTCTACTTATTATATTTTAATCATTTTTATTTTAATTTGTTAAACACAAAGCTATGTTCAAAATATTTTTGTAACTTTTAACAAAAAGCCGCCATACGGCTTTCTAGTTATCACCAAACAATAATAATAAATTATTTTTAAACATACGTTTCAACCTTCTTTGTAGATTATTAGAATAAAATTAAGTGTGCCAACAGATGTGGCATCTTATTTTCGATTAAGATATAGTCCGAGGTTGCTGGCAACTAAAACAGCTATCTCTATTTTTTTTTTCTTCTTTTAAAGACGTGGCAACCTATTCAATGGCATATTAGAACAAAATGTAAATGTAAGAGAAATGGAACTTTTCCTAGAAGTGAAATAATTACTATTAATAACAATATTAAATAATATTAATAGAAATTAATAATACTATTAATAATTAATATAGCACATTATTTTCAACATATTAAAGCTCTGAGGTTTGTGTTTTTGTTTCAAACTTTTGGGGGTAATTTTCTAAGTAATTCTGCCGTGCAAAAAGATGCACAGTTTTGTTGAAACCACACATAGCCGAAATGAATTCTTTTTCGGCGTAGTTCTGAAATAAAAACAAATTGAACGTATTTAAGCAACATTCATCAGTCACTCTCTATATTAATGCCTGATAGTAAATAAAACGACTAACTGATCTAATAGCCATTTACTAAAAAAAGGTTTTTTGAAGTAACTATTGCTGAATTTTTTCCAGAAATAAACATTTTGATGTAGCAATTAATTCCGTCACATTGCTTTTGATAAGTTAATGTTTAAGTTTAGTACTATTACTTTCATAGAATTTGAAGCCACAATTTTCCACCAGACAATACTATGTTTTTTTCGCAGCGAAAAGTTTTGTCAAGTGACAACGTCATCCCTAATTTTGCACACTGAAATCGAAACAGATTACGTTTTTGTGTCATAATATGTTCATTACATCAATTGTAAACTTGTGAAATTAAATAGTATTAAAAAAAACACAATCTCACAATTTTACAAATATATTATTGAACATATTATGACGTAAAAACATAAGTTGTTTCGATTTCAGTGTTGGAAACCAATACAAGAAAAGCTTGCAATATCGCGAAATTTTTTCACGAGTAAACATACATACCTAGTACTTAGCTTTAAGTAAAAAATGATTTCCCATACAAAATTAAGGTAACTTTGTCGAATAAGTTTCATTTTCATTTCATTTCATTTGTTTATTTTAGTCTATGGATTATATCCTTACAGACCAGCAAATATCTTATATAACTAATTAACAAAAATAAAGTAAATAACTTAACTAATTTAATAAATTACATACTAATTGCCTAAAGACATTATGGGGCAGGCAAAGGTCAATGTTGTTGCAGAATCTATTAAACAAAATCATTGACCTGTTAATGGGCTCATTGCAAATATAATTAGACGAATGCATAACAATATTAAAAGTATACATATGACGGAGAGAGCGAGATGGAGCATTAAAGCGTATGAGTGCAAGTAGATCTGAACAATCAATATATCCCGAAACAACGGCATGAAGAAACATAACAGACGCTTTGTTCCTTCTGGCCTCCAAAGTTTGCAACGAAATGAATGCACAGCGCCTTTCATAGGACGGTAAAGGAGAAGTAAGGTTAGGTGACGACAAGGCATACCTTAAAAACACTTTCTGTACTTTTTCAATCCGCATAGAATGAATTGATGCAACAGGATTCCAAATAACCGATGCATACTCGAGTTTGGAACGTACAAAAGCAGAGAACAAAACTTTTTTTGTATAAGGATCAGAGAATTTATACATATTTCTACGAATAAAATAAAACATCGCATAAGCTTTCGGTATAATGTAATCTAGGTGATTTTTGAATGTAAATTTGAAGTCAAAAACTACCCCCAAATCAGAAAATTCAAAAATTTCTTCCAAGATTTCATGATAAATATGATATAATGAATTAATTGTATTTCTACAGCGATGGAATGTCAGTTTAAAACATTTATTAGTATTGAATGGTAAATCATTAGCTTTCGAAAAAATAGCAATCCTATCTAAATCTTCCTGCAACAACGTAACATCATTCAACGTGTAGATTGATTTAAAAATCTTTAGATCATCTGCATACATAAGATATTTCGAATTTTTAAAACACATACCAATATCATTAACAAAAATATTGAACAATAAAGGCCCAAGAATACTACCTTGTGGAACACCAGAGGTAGGAAAATAAGCACTAGAATAATAACCATCAATACAAACAGTACATACCCGATTACCTAAATACGATTTCAACCAATTTAAGACATTGGAGTGGAAACCGAATTTATGAAGCTTAAATAAGAGAATATCATGGCGAACTCTGTCAAAAGCTTTACAAAAGTCCGTGTATATCGTGTCTACTTGAACACCACTTTCAAATTCATTTAAACAGAAATTACTAAAAATAGCTAAGTTAGTAGTTGTGGAACGACCAGAAAAAAACCCGTGCTGATTAGGGTTAATATGCCTCTTTATTAAAAAATATAATTTTTCATGCATAATATGCTCAAAAACTTTAGCAATGTTAGGCAACTTAGAAATAGGCCTGTAATTAGTAACTAAGGTTCTATCTCCCGACTTAAAAACTGGAAAGACTGTTGCAGTTTTCCATTTATGAATAAAATATCCAGAATCAAGTGATTTTTGAAACAAAATTTTTAAAAGAACTAAAAAAGCTGTTGAGCATTTTTTAAGAAGAAAAGAAGAGATTCCATGCAGATCAGATTTAAAAGAATTTTTGAGCTTAAGAATGGCAGGCAATGTCCTCATCAGAAACGTCAATAGACCCAATATCAACACAAGGCACAATATTGTCGAAGTTACTAAAATTATTTACAGTATTATCTTTTGTAAAACTTGATTCAAAGAAATTTTTAAATAAGTTTACTGATTCTTCTGCCGAATTTGAAACAATATTATTATGCTTTAGACCTTTAGGGATGGAAGAATTGTTTTTTTTTTTTGACTTTATATACGAAAAAAACCGTCTTGGATTATCCTTTAAAGACTCATTAAACGATAGTATATACTGATTATACAAAAATTTATTTAAACAATTAAATTCACGCATATAATGAATATAATATTTTTCATCAATCGGGGAATTAGAAATCATAAATTTACTATAAAATTTATTTCTTAAGTTTTTTAATTTTTTTAATCCTTTGGTGTACCAAGGTAATTTATAAACCTTTGGCTTAATATGAGATATATTATGCTCGACTATAAAATTTGTCATTTTTAAAAATTCATCATAACAAATAGCGACAATATTACTATCTAAAATATCGGGCCAATTGATATCTGAAAGTAGTTCATTTAAAGAATCAAAGTTACAGGAATTATAGTCATAATCATTAGCTAATATAGGAATGTGAGACTTCGAAAAATTATAAAATTGTAAATTAATACAAATTGCAGAATGATGAACCGTTTCAGGAGAAACAGGAAAATTGCATTTAACTACCGAAAACAACATGTCATTGCTAACAAAAACTAAGTCTAGCAAACGCCTTAATTTATTAAACACTTTATTAATTTGTTGCAAACCAATACTAAGTAATGCATCAATAAATTCAATTTCAAACGACTTATTAACATTACATGGAAGAAATTTATCAATGTTATGAACTTCATTCCAAACAATATTATTTAGATTAAAATCACCTAAGATACACATTTTATCATTACTATTTAAATTGTCTGAAATATGCAAAATGTTATTTGAGTGAGCCTGATACAAACTATCCAAACTATTTGGCGGAATATAAGAGGCACAAATAAAAAAATTTCCTTGAATAGATTGAATTTCAACACAAAGTTGATCCAATAATAAGTTGCCATCACTTAATTCAAATTGTTTCGAAACGAAGGCACTATTCACAGCAATTAACACACCACCACCTCTCAAGCAGCCACTTAAAACACAATCTCTATCTTTACGAAAGACATTAAATTTTTTTGTATCAAAAAATTCTTCATTAAAAAAATCCGAATTAAGCCAAGTTTCAACAAATACATAGACATCATAATCACATTGAGATGTAAATGGAAAAATTAACATAGATTTTGTCCTCATACCAGACACGTTATGATAATAAATTTTCAAAGGCGAATTATTAGAATTTAATGACATTACTAAGCTTCGTGAGATAGAGGCTTCTTCTTTGGAAAAAACTTAAAAGGACGAATCTTAATGTTAGCAGTCCACAGTTCAGATTTAAACAAATTATCATATAGCTCAGGAGCCACTCCTAATTTGAAATTAACGTATTTTAAATGATCAACAATCATATCTTTTTTAATTAATGGATAGCAAGCAATAGAATCCTTATCAATTTTTAAATGATTACCCACATATGCTATTAAACGATCAGCAGTCATTGTTGTTTTAAAAGATGATAAATGTACCCATTTCATTTGAGTGACAACATCCAGCTCTGTATTGACATTCATGCCAACCACAACACGTCGTTTATTCTGCTTTCTTTTCGTTACATTAGTCCACTTCATGTTAGC
The DNA here is from genome assembly GCA_019455685.1 of Philornis downsi. NCBI lineage: Eukaryota > Metazoa > Arthropoda > Insecta > Diptera > Muscidae > Philornis > Philornis downsi. The sequence goes on from JAHXMU010000826.1 coordinate 720,567, forward strand.
AGCAGAACCAGCAGCTAGCGCAACGTCACCAACAGCGCCAGCGAAAACATCGTCATTCGGCAAAGATGACGCATCATTATTTGCATTTAACACAACATCAACAACA
>JAHXMU010000826.1:739471-768872 GCA_019455685.1 Philornis downsi
TCTGCAGTTGGAGCTTTTCGAGAACAATTTATTGATAGATGCTCTCCAGCGCATTTAATGCACTTGGGTTTTCTATGGCACCCAGCCTTCGTATGTCCGTAGTGTTGACAATTAGAACATTGTACGATTTTCCTCGTTGGTCGAGGGGGTTCAAAAGACACGATCGTGTTAAGCAATCTTTTAATTTGATATACATCCTTATTGTTTTCATAAGGCTCTAATTCAATCCTAAACAATGACAAGGGAAGTTGGGTATACCTGCTTTTTATATTATTGACATATTTGACGTTGTGTCCTAAATTTTTAAGAGCATCAACAATATCCTCCGCATCTGTCGAATAATGGAGAATTCTTAACACTACTTTAAAATTTCTTTCCTCTTTTAATTTATAAGTGTAGAATTCTGTATTTTTATTTTCCAAAACTTTCACAATTTTCAAAAAGAATTCCGGGGTTTTGGGTAGTATTTTCACTTTATTGTGGTTTAGTACCTTAAGAACGTATCCTTCATTTACTTTTTCGTTGAGTTCTTTAATTAGTGGTTGAAATTTGACTACACCATCAGCAAAGATTGGAGCAGGTTTGTGAACGACTTCCTTTTGTTCAAGCTGTTCATCGACTTCAAGCCCAGAAAATCGATTTTGATTTTTTGGTCGATCACCCAACCAGTGCTCATCCAAAGTGGCCTGTTTGGATGAGTACCATTATAATTTTTGTGATTTGGAAGTAATTACACATAAAAAGGAGTTGATTAAAGCTTTAACATTTTTGTATATCCGAGCTTAGATTTCCCAAAAAAGCAGAGGGAAACTTCTAATCATTAAGCTGTAATTGAGCAAAAATTCCTTACATAAACTTCAATTCTGACTCTGTTGAGAATAAATCGGTTTTTTATGTGTAAAATATTTATCGAAAAATTTTTTGGATTATTTGAATTATATGCAAAAATGCATTCTGGACTCTAAAAACTTGATACTTTTAAAGATTCCGACGAAAAAATTGTTAGTAGGGAGACATGATTTATTTTATTATTCTCGAAAATTGTCGTTGTTTTATTTTTAAAATAATATGCGGTCTATGAATTATACCTATATAAAAGTAATTGTAAAGTAAAAGTATAAACGTAAAAGTAAAGTGAAATGAAGTTTCATTATATTCAGATAATTAAAACTACAAATAAAATGATAATGCGAAATTAATTAATAATTCAATTAGAATCGAATTCATTAAAACCATAGGCGAAAACAAAAGTAACGGTGCCATCATTCTTATGCAAAAAAACGTTGAAGTGCAAAAGTGGTGGCAACTCCTTAATATTATTTTCTTTGTATTTCGGGGAAGTACCAATTGAGCAATAAATGAATAAATAAATATGTAAAAGTAAGAATGAAACGTTTGATGATAAAAGCGTTGTTATAACAATGAAATATAGTGGAGGATCTGTAACTGTATCAGGATGTGCGGCATTGGCGATCGATAATTCCGTGCTTAGGGAATCAACAATGAAAAAGTAAAATTTTCTCAATATTTTGGAAAATAATATAACAACAGGGCATTGATCCTAAACAATCTGCCAAAATTGTGAGGGGAGTGGTATTGATAGAGCTATCGTACTCTCAAAACTCTAGATCATCCACCGCAGCTCTCATCCATCCATCCATCTCAGCTCTTCAAGAAGAGAAAATGCCGTGCAAGGATGACCTAAAGGATGAACGGAATAAAATTTCATCTAACTTCACAAAAAAACTTGTTGTCTTGATACCTGAAACATTAGCAGCTGTGATAAAGTCAAAAAGACAACAAACAAAATATTAAATATAAACATTTAGTTTTTATTCAAAAGACTGCTTGCTCTACTCGACGCGTAAAATTTGTAATTTCAATAAAAAGTGAATCATTTTTTGATAGTAATATTAGTTCATGATAGAAAACAAATAACATTTGTTAATAATATTATTATAATTATACTGACCTTATCTCATTAATGTGATTGTATTGCGAATTCTTGCACTTTGTGTATAAATGACCGATTTTGACATGAACCATTTCAAAACCCATGACATATGGCACCGTCTTGTTGAAACCACATACCCTCTACATTCATTTCTTCAATTCTAGGCACGAAAAAACTGGTTATAATTTCACGATACCGAACGCCATTGACTGTTTGCGCTTGACATGCCTCATTTTCATAAAAAAGGTCCAATGATTCCTCCAGCCCAAAATCCACACCACACAGTGACACGTTGAGGATGCATTTGCTTCTCGTGAATCACTCGAGGATTTTCCTCAGTCCAAATGCGACAATTCTGCCTATTGACGAAGCCATCAAGATGGAAATGAGCCTCGTCACTGAAGATGATTTTATCAACAAAATCAGCATTTTCATGTTGTCTCTCCAATACCCAATTAACGAACTCCCTTCGCTGTCCATGGTCAGCTGGCTTCAGTTCCTGAGTCAATTGAACTTTGAATGCATGAAGATGCAAATTTTTCGTCAAAATTCGCTGCATAGTGGATTTGGACACCAATTTGATGAGATCGGTGTCGAATTGGGGTGGATGGAGTTTGAGCGACATCATCACGTACAGCTGCGACATTTTCGGTCGATCGACTTGGTCGAAGGCGCGTTGTTGTCTTTACATCACTAACAGACCCAGTTTTGGCAAATTTATCCATTAATCTCTTTACAGTTGACTCTTTTGGAGCATTATTGTGACCCCAAATTGATCGCAATTTGCGAACTGTAGCGGCAACACTTTCACCATTTTGGTAAAACAATTTCACAATGGGAATGTGTTGTTCATCCGTGTAGCGCTCCATTTTTACTAACTTCGTACCTTCTACTAGCAAACAATAACAATTGTTCAAATGTCAAACAATGGCAGTTCGAATGACGCCAAATTTAAATCTTGCGTTCTTGTTGGGACACCCTTTATTTAGAATAACGCCTAGGTATTTGACATTATGTTCCCAGCGGACATCGTGATTTTTAAATTGTATAGGAATTTAAGAGACAAAACATTATTTTCCCCTACTACTAAAATATATTTCCTATGTATTTATAGGATTTATAGTAATTTTGCATTTTTTGAAAATTATTTCTAGATTATTAATTACTTTCTCTGCTACATCATCGGAACATGAAACAGTAGTGTCGGAGCAAAGTCGGAGTCATATAAATTGTACAAAATTGGTGACAAACATGATCCCTGCGAAACACCGCATACAGAGCCAAATATTTCCATTTATAGATAAGTTCGACCATACTGCCATACTGAATCGAATGTAAATGATGTTCCTGATTTTTATCGGAGGCTGAATGGCGCTGTGTTCCTTCCTGAATTCCAATTGTAGTGAGAGAGTTGATAACTGTTTCCAGTATTTTGCTAGTTGTGGATAAGAGGCTGATCGGTCTGTATGGTAAAGGCAAATCAGCAGATTTGATAGTAATTAATTTGATGATATGAATATATATTTGAGGAAAACTGCACAGTTTCAGGCACGCATTATTAATGCTAGTAAGATAGACCCCTCTTTTGAGCATCTTTTCAAAATGAAATTTTTTATACCATCTTGCCCTGGGTATTTTTTAATCTTACGGCCTTTGATCATTATCTACAGTGGCCACATAAGAATTGACAAGTTCAGACTGTTGACTCTGTTCGTTAACCCCAGCAACAATATATGGATTCGAGCTTTTCGTTAAAATTCTATGATTTATTTCTAAGATATGAGCCAATATCTCACATTTATGTTGTTGCGTACAGTATAGGTTATCTTTATAATTAAAAACTGGTTGTGTGAGATTCCTCCTTAAGCATTTTAGAAAGTTTTAAAAAGGAGTAGAATACTTAGAGACTTCATACTCAAAATACATTGTGCGGTATTGTTTCAGTGATATGTGGCACTCAAAATATAATATATTTGACAGAAAAACACAAAACATTTATAACTATGAAACTTGGTATTTTGCAAATCTCAACGAATTTCTACTATCCAGTGATTAATCTTCAGTTTTATTTCATTTGAATCGAAAATTTTTTTTACCCTTCCCAGCGTAAAATATAAGACTGCATATCGAAGAAACTTAGAAAAATATGTTAGCCTACGTCTGTGTTGCTCGATATCGTCCATAAAATAGGCGTTTTTATCTATAATGATCAGATGGTGTGAGTTAACATATGTTGGACGTCATCTCTCTTTCACGGAGACTCTTTGTTTCCAAAGAGTGAGTTAATAAGAAAGGTGGTCGATTCCATAATAGAAGATGAAAATGATGTAAAACGTTTAATATCTGTTGCGTTACTTGTTTGTGGAATCTGGAATCTGACTTCATTCAGTGCGACTACTTAAAATATATGGAGTTAAGAATATTTATGTTAAATAGGTGAATAAAGCCTTAGGTTGCAGACGGTGAAACTCCATATAAAAAATGGTCCTCAAATTTGAAGCTAATTTTTTCATTACACCTTACTATATTTCTTCGCGAGGAAAAATTTTCCTTTTTTTTTGTGGTTTCGAACACTGAAATCGAAATAACATAAATTTCTGCGTCATAATATGTTCGACAATACATTTGTAAACTTGTGAAACAGTAATTAAAAAAAAACACAAATTTACAATTTTGCAAATATATCATCGAACATGTTATAACGTAACAATATAAGTTGTTCCGATTTCAGTGTAGGAAACCAATACAAAACAAAATTGTCAATGCCGCTGAACATTTTTCGTCGTGAAAAAGACATAGTACGTAGCTTTACTGGGAAAATTTCCTGAAAATCGATCAATTTTAAACACACAAGAAGCGACGATTTTAGTCTAGTTATTTAGTCCGATATATCCCGGCTTTGTTTTATAAATATTTAAGACAGTTATGGTCTCTTCCAGTCAATCAATCAACCAGCCAGACAGACGTACGAGTACATCGCCAAAACGGTTAAAAATGTCATGAAACACATTTGCTCAACTTCCTTTCACTTTCACATCTTTCTCGAGTATTTATTACATCGGGTGAAGGTATAAACCAAAACAACCAATCAATGTGATCTAGAAAAATGTTTGTTATAGATGAAAGTTCGTTATAAACGGTTTGTGATATAATCGAAATCGACTGTAAAACCCAATTAATTGCAAATTCCGATTCTGTTAAAATACCATCTCATACTGTTAAAAAGACTTGTAACTACCGCCATCTACAAAGCATTTGACGTTTACAATGGAGTAGATGGTGTGACATTACTCAAAACGAAGTGAAATTTCCTAACAAGTTCCTCCATAAAATGACATTGGTTTTTGTTGCATTTCGACAAATTTCACCATTCGTTATATACGCCGTCCAAAGCAGTTACGACGCTCGGCGTAGTGTTCATCAGCCATATTTCTGGCACATCTAGCTCGGCTGTGCTAACAACATAAAAATTAAACAAATTTTGTGTTTGTCATATTGATTGTGTAAAATTTAAATTTAAAATGTTCACACAAACTTCACAATACATTATTTTTTGTGTCAATTAAGAACATTAGTGACGCTCAGCGCCACCTAGTGTTACTCAATCACATATCTACCTCGGTTGTGCTAAAAAAATTAAATCTCAAATCCACCTGGAGTTAGTTCGAAGTAACTAGTTGAAATGTTTTCTAACTGTTGCATACATTCAGGGGTAGCTTACGCATCTATTACAAATTTGTAATATTAGCTGATGTGGACGCATAACTTGACAGCACTATTTCACAAAATGTCATTTTTTTTGTAAACACGGTGCTTGAAAGGGTGTGTGAAGTGCTCAAAAGTTGTTATTTAATACGGAATTTTAGCAATTTTTTCAATTAATTTTCTACTGCAATGTCCATAGCGAAGAGAGTTCAGGTAAGGCCACCAATAACTGCCATAAAGTGGTTGAATTCAAATTAATTTGTTATTGTTCTACTCCGGTCAGCAATGGGCTACATTTGCCAGGCAATGGCACATCTACGACTGCACCTGGCAAAACCCCTTCGATTCGGCCCGTGTGGTCTCCAGGCATCTGATGGGAATGCATAAGCCAATTTATCATCCGATGAGTAAGTACAATAACCAATTCCGCTCCTAACTTTACTAGAGGAGTTTTACTATAAGTAGTGTTTGAAGTGAAGTGCTTGCCATGATGATATGTTATGGGGTAAATACCAAAGGTAAATTTAAATTTCATTGTTTATTCTCATTTCTTTGCTTCCAGATGATTGTGGCGATCATGTTGTGCTCATTAATACCAAAGAAATTGCTTTGCCCGGTGATGAGTGGGTGAAACGCGTCTACTTCCATCACACAGGCTATCCTGGTGGCGCATCTTGGACACTGGCCTGGCAATTACACGAGAAGGACCCCACCATGGTTATGAAAAAAGCGGTTTATAGATCTATGAAGGGCAATCTGCAGCGTAGGAGCACCATGCAAAGGCTGCACTTATTCGCCGACGATAAAGTTCCGGAGGAGATTTTGGCAAATGTAACAAATCAAATCAGACATCTACGTGAAGTGCCACAACGTTTGGATAAGATTGATAAGGAAACATTGGATAGCTTCCCCTCGATTATGGATTATCCAAAGGATTATATATTACGTTAAATTCTGTTTATATTATTATAAACGGAACGAAATTATGTGAATTGATGTTATTAACTAAACTATGTAAAATATAAGCGGTAGCCGAAAAGATCTAATCGCATTAAATAATTTGTGTCTATAACTGATATTTCGGTAGCTATTAAAAGGTCATAGCAGGAATCACTGCAGTACAATTCACGGCGGAGCTTTCTTGGTATCGCGAAAATCTTGTAACAGTTCGAGCAAATTTGTTCCTCATATCTGATATTTAGGTATTGAAATTTGACTTAAGTTTTATTTTGTTATTAATTTTACTTAACAGTATTGACATTTAATTTGAAGAGAAGATTGTGTCCTTTTTATTCCAATAGCGCTTGTTGTCTGCAACACATCTGAAAATTAATGAAATTTTTAAAGTCATAATTATAATTATAATTATCTATATAAGAAAAAACCGGAACCACAAATGGTAATAGTCGAAATTTATTCCCAAGATGTACCAAAGTGTCATTTTTTAGAGTCAGAGACAATACGTTTTCATTACTATCGATAACAGCATTCTCCAGAGGCAAGAATGGCATAATCAAATAATATGCGTTCTCTCCATGTGCGTTGCCAAACATTTTCGCATGGTATTCTAAAATAACTGATGCTGAGCTTTAGATCTGATGCCGGAATGTGGTATTACGTAGTTTAGCAGCTTTTCCACTGAAATATACAACGAACATATTTGTAATATTTGGTTAGAACGTTACAATTAAAATTTTATAAACTAGAGTGACCCCTTTCCACATCTATCAATACTAATAGTTTAGAAAGGTGCCGAAAAGTCTCGTCATAGCTTTAGTGTTTGTATAGGCAAGTTTTTTTCTATTGGAGCAATCATCATTTACCCATTGTGCACGGGCAAGTTACCAAATCATTGAAGGATGAATGGGTGTACCAAACTCTTCCTACTATCATGCACATCAGCTTATTTGGCCTTTCCACAAAAGCATCTTACTTTTAGTATTTGTCAACAACCTCGTCCAAAATATAAGATACCATATCAATCAATGAATACCAAGCATTGCTGTTAATTCACGAATAAATGATAAAAAATAATGAAAGGCGTTTTTATCCCTTGTTCTATAATCCTTTTCATTTTTTGAGGGTCATAGCGTTGTGGATATAATGTCATCTCATCATCTCAAGATGTATCTACATAGAAGATTTGTAGCTTTCAGTGCACGTCCTAAACTATGAAAATATATTTTTTTTTCATTTATTTATTTATTTAAGTCGTTTCACTTTTATTGGTTGTAACATCTTCAATAATTCAATAAAAAAAAAATGTTAACCTCAGATGTAGTTTTTCTAAATTTGCCCATATGGATATAAACTACGTGTGTTGAATTTTTTTTTCATTTTGTCAGTTAAAGATTAAAAAAAGCAACTATAAAATCATTATTTTTTTCATTAAAAGCTAATATATACGTGATAAATATAAAACAATGCAATAAATAATAGCAAAAAATCTGCATAAAATTAAAATATGTCTTTGCAATAAATTATTCACCTATCCCATAATCTAAAAATTTGTCTTACAAATTCGTTGTTCATTTGATATAAAATGAAATTCCTTGAAGTAAATTTTCGCTATGTTGGGATTGCACAAGGAAATATCACACTTCAAATACGAATGTCCGGTTTGCCCCTACATCCTTTGAATTTGGACATATTCTTTTGCATTTCCTAGCCAATGTTGATTTCTGTCATATCGAACGGAAATCAATCTCTTTCTCAGAAAAAATTTGGGACGATTAGAGCGACAACAAAGCAAGTTGAAAATGTTTTCTTGCTTGCTCCCTTTTTTATTATTTTAAAATAGTGGTGTTAAACATTCCACATAAAATTCAAATTACACTTAGACGAAAATATTTTCGCCCCAGGGCTTAGATGAGTAACTTCAATTTATCTTTACTCTGTATTCTAAACACGAATTGCTAGTTCTAATAGCTAATAGCTCTAAATCAATAATGTGGTCAGGCATTTTAAGAGTCAATTTTCTAGATCTTGTTGAAATTGTGTATGATTTTATAATAACAGCAAAAATGAGGGGGAAAGAAATGGACAATATACGAAATTGCCATCACTATGAGCTAATAAGGGTTTCGTGCAAACACTGAAGATTTCCCACAAATTGTTCAGTTCCCAAATTCGAAAACTCAACAAAATACATTGAAAAAAGTACAAAAACTTGAAAGCTACCCTGCAAAGGCATTGAAAATCATGTATTTTTCTCATATACTAAATAATTAGCTTTCGGAATATTTCCAATATCGCAATATGTTATTCATTTATTACGAATTAAAATATAGGGAATTTTTGCTTATAATGCAGATATTGTCTCTAAATTTCACATTCCGAGCGAACGATTTGTTTCTAAATAACAAACTGTCATAAAAAAGCCAAGCACCTCAGTGGAATATTTTGAAATCCCACTATGCATAACCTAAGGTGAAGTCGTCCTATAATTTGTGGATAAACTATGTTTTAAGATTATATTTTAGTCTTAATGGGTGAAAATAATTTTGTATGCTGACATTAATTTTGTAATTTTTCTATTGACGAGATGAAATTTTAGCACATAAGAAAACAAAAAGAAGAAAAAAAAGCAGTGAATACATGTCACAATTTTACATTTTCTCTCTTAGAATTTATAGCAGCCCAGGGCGAGTAGAAAGAAAACAAATGAGAACGAATTGGGTGACCGTGTTGCCATAAAAAAAAATCAATGTGTACCAATATTTATAAGTGTTTCCTAACATTAGAATGCAAATGATATATGTAATGTCTATGATATTTGAAGAAGGCATCAAGATAAACTTAAAGGCATACATTTTGTCCGCACATAAAAAGCGCATTTGAAATTGTGTAAAATTATGCTGTGTCAATGTTTAACGTTCTGATTTTCGATCTACTCACCGGAATTATAATGGAGGAGAAATTTTCTAGCAACATGAGATAATGGTTTTCCCCTGTTTATAAATATAAGCTTTTTGTCCAGGGCATAGTGCAGATTGTGACAATTACATTTCAAAATGCTAGTCTAAAATTGTTGTTGGTCCCAAAACACGGGCATTTAAACACAGCCTAAATGCGTTGCTTGTGATAGTGTGCGCGCGTTTTGTTGTTTTTGTTTTGTGAGTGAGCTTTATGGAAAAAACATCTTCAAACACAGAACACGTACATTCATCTAAGAAATATTTCGCATCTACATAATATTAATACAGATGCCAATACCCGCCGGAGCACTGTTTACCAAAATTTTTGTTCTCATCTATCAAAATTTCCTATCGTAATTTAAAACGCAGAATGATAAAATTAATTTCACCGTACAAAATTATATTCGCCCAATCTTTACCGCTGAATAGAATATTCCATTTAAAACACAGCAATAAAAATGTAATTGTGTAGATCTGTACAGTGCAGTACAGTGCACGAAATCGCGAAATGTAATATTGAAGTCTGGCAACTACACTGGTAACTTAACAACATTGGCCATCTATGATTGCCACACAGTTTGCGAAAATTTTGTTGATGTCACCGAGTTGCAAAAATTGCATTTCTACAAAAGGAACAGTTCCAATTGTTGAAAGCATTGGAAGTGGTAGCGCAAGCAGTGAAACCGAATTTGTTCATAACTAAAACTCCCCACGTAAGTCAGTCAATCAACAATGATTCCATACTCTAACTGTACAGAGTGTAACAGAAACTATAAATGAATGGCTTTGATTAGCAGACTGACTTGTTGCTATTGCCTGCATATATAATGCTTGAGAATGTATTGAAGATTGATATTTTGGAGATTTATCGCATGAAATTTCGAGCGATAAGATTAATTTTATATCACTATAATCTGTATCTATAATCGCCTTAACTTTCGACTTTTGTGCTCCCTTTTTCGCAGTAGTCAAACGATTGTTGAGCACTCTACGCCGGCAGCCGTTGTCGTCTTCAAGGTATCCATTACTTTCACAAAGGGTTCCTTTATACTCGTTGCAATCTCAGCGCAACATGGGTCGTTTGGGCAAAATTGATCCCAGTTCCTATTCTCAGCCTGAATCGATAACCACTAAGCACAGCGTGCTCAGGTGGAAGGTGGACTTTGAGAATACCAAACTGAAGGGAACCGTTACACACTATTTTAATGTGCTGGAGAAGAAATTATCGGCTATTGTAAGTGATCAACACGGTGTTCTGACTTGTAAAACATTTATTATAATTTGTGAATCTTTCAGCTTTTGGATGTCCGCGACATCAAAATATTGAACGCTGAAATTGTATCTAGCGGCTCTACGGTTCCCCTTAATTATTTTACCAGTGATCCAGTGGACGACATTGGCGCCAAATTGACTTTGGAACTACCTCAGGGCACAGCTGCTGGAGAGTAAGTTGATGTTGCCGTGTCTTAAATCTTTTTTTTTCTATATGATTGACTTATCTTTAGAACCGTGTGCAGTGGTTGGTTGATTTCTTTATCTTACGATAAGTTTTCGTTTATTTTTATTTACAACCGCTTTCTCAACATGTGTTATAAATTTCATACTAGAACACATAGAAAGGTTTATCAGTACTCAAGGGTTTTCTGTGGTAATGTGATCAAGCTTGATTTCAGTTTTATATTATGTTATGTTATATTATGGGGAAATCTGGTGTCACTAGAGGATACGTTATCTGAACGGCAAAAATTCAGTAGTTAGAAAAACCACATTAAATTCTAAACATAATGTTCAAAATGATAATTGCTCTTCACGCGCGTGTCGCCAAAAAGTGTTTGAAGCTATTCTCTAGTTTGGTACTTAAGAAAACTATAGTGGTGCATCTTAATTCCTTTCGGAGAATCGTTTATTTTAAAGTATTCCTTAATTTCATCTTAATCTTTTTGTTCACTTCTTTATATTTACTCCTTTCGCCAGATCCTTTTAATTTTAATGACATGTGAACGAAATCTGGACAAATAGGCTGTGATATTTTTGAGGTGTTATACACGTAGAAAATCAATGTAAACTTGCTGAAGGTTTGAACATACCTAAAAACCCTCCTAATATTTTAGTGAGCGTTGAGGGAGGGAGGGAAGAACAGATCTGACCTATACATTTTATATATACAAATAGATTTAAAAAGTTGATTGATATAATTACATGTACAAGATAAAATTGGATCAGGTGTACGACATAACTATGTCTGAAGCGAAGTATGCTAGGTGCATATCTGGAATATTTCGTTAGACATAGCCAGGTCTTTACCTAAATACAACGCCATCTAATTAGATCCACATCTTTCTTAGGACGGGTTACAAGAGTTCTTATATGTTGCTGCAGGTACGAAATGTTATAAGAAGTTGTGAGTTTAGACGACAAGATAAAAATAGAAATTACTATTTTATGTTTAAGAAGACGAACTGACGTCAGTTTGTTTTCAATATGTTTAAGCAACGTATAACAACGCAAAAAGGTCGCACCAAAGTGCTAAGGCAATAAACTTAGGCAAGTTCTGATGTTCGGATAAGCACCTAAAGTTTCAAGTAATTTCTTATAAATTTTTTTTTAATATTTACCTTTTTATTTTATCAAAATTACATTCCATATTTTTACTCTTTAAAATATTACGCTGTGCAGTTTCATTTAGTATGTATAGGGAATATCGAGAGGTATTTTAATATTAACATGAATCAATAGATGCAACGAACAGTTTCTGTAGAAAATAGGTTTCCTTGTATAAAAGTCTATACATAGACAATGTGTCTTTTAATTATTATAGAAAAGTGTCTTCAGAGAACCATTACTCAAAAAATGCAGCAAATTCTTGGTAAAGAAGGCCAATAAAATCGCATGAGATGTAAGAATCCTTGAAATTAAATGTCCACAAGCGAATACGCATGTATTACCTTAAAATATGAACTCGGGGCCCTTTGCGTTTATACGATGCAAGAAGCTTATCGTTTTATAACCTCTTGTAGTTCAAAGGTCACGAGGGAGGGAGTTGAACGATCAAAAATACTTTTTCCGATTGTTCCGAATTGTCCACTAGTAGTACTTCCTTTAAACAATTAAATCCCAAATGATAGGTTTTCGGAAATACATATAAAAAAGGATTGAACAAACCTGTTTCTCTCATTGCATGCAAAGCTGTGTATTTCGTTCAGACTGCAGCCTATCCTTGTGCTTTTGACATTTGTGCCATTTTTTTTTTATATACGGCGTTACGCATAGGAGCATTGTTTATTTTCTAAATATGCTATAATCAGAAAATGTATGCACTTGAATTTACAAATTTCCTACGATATCTAAACTATAGTTCATTTTATGTAGTTGAGTGCCTTGATTTATATGAAACAAAATGCAAATGTACCACTCCAAAAGTGAAGACTGATTTATCTTCATAAGAATATATCCGCTTTCGTGAGTTGGCAATCAGACAATCAGGTTAAGTACGGGTTTCCTAAAGTAACATATTCGAGCCAGAGATGATGGAAATACGCCAGTAGATTGCCTGGGTAAGGGAATTAGTTTTTGCACTCAAGATATGAGATGTGAGCAGATTTTCAACGTGTTTTTTGGAAACGTCCCTTTCCACTTTCCCTACTATATAAAATTAATTCTTTGGTAACCTAATTCTTTGTTCGATATCACTGACCCTTAACAGGTTTAATCAATTAATATTGCAAACTAAAATACAATTAATATTCACGGATCCATAAATACATTTAATAAAATGAAAGTAAAGTGAAAGTTATTACAACAATTTTTTTTAGCAGTGAAGATTATTATACCTTTTTTTGTACGACACAAATTAGTGTTTAATTTATGGGCAGTTCTAAATCTTTTGTGAGCGATACGGAAAATGCAGAATTTATTGTACATGACATGCTTTTAAATTATGTATTGCATATTTTCATTTCTTTTACAAAACATGGAGCATTGTGCACGACAGCAAGCGACATGCTCAAGTTAACAACAAAATTGTACCATTCCCAAAAAACATTGTTGCAATAAATATGTTTTATCATTTATTTTAATGTAAACCCGATCCAAAATGCATTTAAGTTTTTGTTTAGCAAATTTACGGCTTTGTGAACATAAAAAACTCATTTCCAATAATGGCGTTCAAGAATGAATGGCTAATATCAATAAGTTAATCAATAGCAGCAAAAATTTCGTTCTCATAATAATCCGAAATCGGATGTATGATGAAAAATATAATGCTGCTTAAAATCAAATGTTGGCATCATTTTCAACCATAACATTATTTGACATAACATAACATATTTGTAATATATGAGTGTGTTCAAAAAATAAGGTGAATTTTCAAATTTCGCGGACTACGTACATTCAACTTTCGATTATTATTATTTTTTTATGTTGGTACGCTCGTCTCGAAGATATGTAGACAGTTTTATCCTTATAGCATGTTTAGTTTGTTTGTGAGAGGCACAAGTAAGACAAGTGTTTTGCTGCGTGTTCGGTGATTTTCTGCTATAGGAAAAGACAGATCAAAGAAGTTGCATCAAATTTTGTGTAAAAAATGGAATTAAGTACTCAAAAAAAGGTAGTTAAGTAGTCTAAAAAAGGTTTACAAGTGATACAAGCTATTCACAGAAGATGTGAATGACGACGCTCGCTCTGGACGCCCCAGCACATCAACCAAAAACAACGTCGCATGGGCATCGCTCAGGAATTGTTCATTGACGACAACAATGATCCAGATTTGCTTAAAAGGGTTATAACTGGTGACGAATCATGGGTATATGGTTATGGCATCGAAACCAAAGCCCAATCGTCCCAATGCAAGAGTCCAGGGAAGCCAAGACAAAAAAAAAACGCGCCAAGTTCGATCAAATATCAAGGTTTTGCTCACTGTTTTTTTTTTTCGATTACCATGGCGTAGTGCATCAAGAGTTCTTACCACAAGGTCGTTCGGTAAATAAGGAGTATAACTTTGAAGTTATGAGTCGTTTGCGTGAAGCAATACGAAAAAAACGTCCGGAATTGTGGAAAAAATTCATAGCTTTTGCATCATGATAATGCACTAGCTCACCCATCTTTGCTTGTGAGAGAATAACACCGTTATCATGCCTCAGCCACCGTATTCACCAGATTTGGCCACCTGCGAAGGAAGGCGTTTTGCGGCGATTGAGGAGATAAAAACCGAATCGCTGAGAGATCTCTTGGACATTACCAAAAAGTGCATATCAGAACTGCTTCGTGGATTGGAAAAAACGATGGCACAAGTGTATTATATCGGAGATGGACTACTTTGAAGGATACAAAATAAAAATTGATGAATAACTAAATATTTAAAAAAAAAAAAAATGAAAATTCTCCTTATTGTTTGAATACACCTCGTATCTAGCCTTACAGCGCTGCGGTAAGATTGAAAAAAAGAAAACAATTACGTTCAGATTACTATTAACTATTTTTTTCGCTATTCCAAAATCGGACTAATTGTGTGCTTTTTTTTATTATATTCGTTAATAATTAGATTTTTGATCTAATGTTATACTCATTCCACACTTTTTTATACTCTAGACTGTGTGTTCGCATTGATTATGAAACATCCGATAGCGCCAGCGGACTTCAGTGGTTGACTCCTGAGCAAACGTTGGGTAAAAAACATCCCTACATGTTCAGCCAGTGTCAGGCCATTCATGCTCGCTCTGTTATGCCCTGTCAAGATACACCTGCTGTTAAATTTACTTATGAAGCCACGTTAGAACATCCAAAAGACCTTAAAGCACTTATGAGCGCACTAATTGTGAAAGCTGAAACAGGTGTCACTATGTTCAAACAAGAAGTACCAATACCTGCATATCTTTTGGCTATTGCCATTGGAGATTTAGTATCTAAATCGCTGGGACCCAATTCGAATGTTTGGGCAGAGCAAGGAATAATCGATGAATGTGCTGAGGAATTCTCTCAAACTTCCGAAATGTTGAAGACCGCTGCCAACATTTGCGGTCCTTATGTTTGGAAACAATACGACCTGTTAGTCATGCCACCCTCATTTCCTTTTGGGGGCATGGAGAATCCATGTTTGACTTTTGTTACTCCCACTTTGTTGGCCGGCGATAAATCGTTAGCAGATGTTGTGGCCCATGAAATTGCTCACAGTTGGACCGGTAATTTGGTGACAAACAAGAATTTTGAACACTTTTGGTTAAACGAAGGCTTTACCGTATTTGTGGAAACCAAAATAGTCGGACGTATGAAGGGACCCAAAGAAAGGGATTTCCATATGCTGCGAAATCTAACAGATTTGCAAGAATGTGTAAGAGCGCAGAATATTTGAAAACAAATAAACTCTATAGTTAACTAATTTTGATTTTTTTAACGTTGTCACAGATTCGTACTCAATTACCCAATAATCCCGAGTTGACTAAACTAGTTGTTGATTTATCAAATTGCGGCCCCGACGATGCCTTCTCAAGTGTCCCGTATATTAAAGGATCTACTTTCTTGCGCTACATTGAGGATAAAATGGGAGGTCCTGAAGTGTTTGAGCCATTCCTACGCAGTTATTTACAGAAGTTTGCTTACAAATCGGTGGTGACGGATGATTTCAAAGGCGCTTTCTATGATTATTTCATCGATACCGATAAGAAGGATAAACTCAGTGAGATCGATTGGGATATGTGGCTGACGTGCGAGGGCATGCCACCAATCATTCCAGAGTAAGTAGGAGCACTGATAATATGTGTACGCGAATCTGATTTCTAATACCGCATCCGTTTATTATCGAAATAAATAAGGGAAATCTACAAATTCCATTCAATATTTTGAAATTCACATTCCTTATTTTAATACGAAACGATTGCGATGATTAGTTTGCGTTATTATTAACGTTATTGGTCATTGCAAACTTTTAAAGATCTAATCAAGTCTTCGCTTCTTTTCAGTTTCGATCAATCTCTAGCTAATGTATCTAAACAATTGGCTACATTGTGGAGTACCAAAACAACATTAGAATTGGCTAACAATGATGAAGTAAAACAAAAGATTTCTACACATCAATTGATCGATTTCCTGGGTAAATTAATTGAATGCAAGGATATTAATGATTTAACTGAAAAAAAGATTGAGTTGTTGGAATCCACCTATGATTTGAAAAACACCAAGAACGCCGAAGTTCTCTTCCGATTGCTGCGTCTATGCATCATGGCCAAACTTATGAGTCGTTGGGATCAAATTATTGCCTTTGCTAATTCAAACTTCCGCATGAAATTCTGTCGCCCTATTTATCGTGATTTGGCATTATGGCCTGAGGCCAAGCCAAAGGCCATTGAAAACTTTAACAAGGTCAAAGATCAAATGATGGCTGTTTGTGCACATGTCGTTGCAAAGGATTTGGGCTTGAAATAAAGTCCTTGTTAACACAAGTTTTTTTTTAATGCATTTGTATGTTGTTTCACAAATAATTTTTAGAAATAAAAAATATAAAAGTTGTTATACCCTTGCAGTTTGAAAAATCAAAGTTTTGAATAAAAATCAAGTAAGTCATGGATCGTTAGCTCGTTGTTCATAGCTGAATTGAAGTCAATTTGTCGGATCTAGGAAGTTCAATGTTGTTTTTTCAAACGAGAAGTTTAAAAATACATTATTAATAAAATATGACATAGATTGAAATTACTTAAATACGAAAAAATTGAATTTAAATACAGAAATGGTTGTTTATTACCCTTCTGACAGCAGGTTTTGTGTAATAAGAGTTGTTCTCCCCATCACTCGTTAAAATTGGAGCTACAAACGCTAAATGCCTTGGAGTTCAATATCTGCTCTGAGGCAAAGTATCTGGGTGTGGTCGTGGATAAGATCTTACTCGATGGTGTATTTTCAGTTGGAGTGGGCCCATAGTGGGAACCTATGAACACAGGTTAAACTAAGATGAGGTTCCGAACGTCTAACGTCTTTAGATAATATCTATAATTTAACCCCGCTTTCATTATTTCACTCTGAAATAGTGGCTATGTGGAAAATCCCCGATGTTCTCAATCTCAATGTAGGCTTGAGTTGGTAGCTGTCATTCGATATATGTCCAATGTAAACTTACTGTAAAAACTTTAAATCTCCTGTGTGAGATTCTCTAAGATTACTATAATATTAGATATGGTCGGATAATTGACCCCATACATTAGTTTACGTAGCAATTAGGGAATAGGAATGAAAACAAGAGAATTAGTTCTAGTTTTCTTTAATGCGGAGGCGCAATCAGTCTTGGGCAAAATTTTTGTTGTATGTTTGGCTTCTATAGATAATAAATATTGAGCAGATTCTAATATAATAACGAGGTTTACTAACCTATTGTAAATGAGCTAGCAGAATTAAAACGTTTAGGTTAAAAATATTGTAATTATTTATTTCCTCCAAATTTTTATTGTTTTCTCGCCTTTAACACCGTTTCTGTACAAGTTCATTCTCTGCTCCTATGGGTAACCAAAATTAATCAATAGATCTCCAAGTGTATTGTCAGACGACGTTGATTCCACATGGGTCCCAAATCTAACCCCACTCCACTATATCCTTAGATTTGTGACGAAAAAAAAATAAACTACAAAATACTAAATAGTAAAGAACTTGAATATTATTTCATACATACATGGTAATGTAATGTTTATGTTGATGCATTTATGGGATTTTAGAATAGTCATTTACGAGCTTGAGCAGTATTTATATTACAAAAACTATTTGACAGCATAATATTTATAGAAATAGTGTTGAGCATATTCGAACAATAAATCTATGAAAATGTGAGAGCCACACACCCTATAATAAGACCGGATTTAAATAACTCGAAAATCGAATTTTATTTTATATTTTAGCTTTCTAATATAACATCCGTTACATAAACTTCCTTCCAAGACACTGTTTTGGCATGAAAACTGTTTTCAAAGTATTCTTCTATATGAATGTACAGTGACTATTATAAAAAGTGCTAATATTTAAATAAAACTTAGCAGTGGCAACACCGTTACATTGTTTACCTTTTACGTTTTGCAAATACTCAAGAAATACATTTTTGCCTTTGCCGGCTCGTAGACCAAATAAATCTTTCCTTGAAAAGTAATTCTAAGTTCCAAAGGCTAAGTACGACTTCCTTTTGCACTGTACAATTAAGGTGACGACTGTGAATGTAAAAAAGGACGCATTGTCTACAATTATTTTGTGAATACCGCATTTAATTTTGCAGATGGATCGTCAAAAGTACCGAAAGAATTGGGAGGATGTCCCCGGATTCAAAAGATGGCTGAGACCATCCGCAGATAGAAATAGAGCATACTGCACTCAATGTCAGAATGAGTTAAACGCCAGGTTTAGTGATTTAGTACGTCACAGTCAAACGGCGAAACATATAAGAGCTATGGAGTTCCAAGCAATGCTGCCGGAAGTTCAGAATTTTAATGAAATGGAATATACAGAAGCAGAGCACTTCGAAAAGGACAATAACGAAATGCCAAAAACTAGAAGAAAATCTAAAAGGAAGGATGTAATAGAGCAGGAAGTGACTCAAGGTTAGTACTGAGGTGCATTTGTTGCTGATATATGCCCCACCAAGTAAGAAAATAATGCCCCCCCGGAAGTAATAAAACAAATTACTATTATCGTATAAGGCTTGATTGACGAGTCAGGGATTGGACAAGACTATGTATCATTTGATGATCTATGTGGGTTATTTTTCATTAGTAACATAAATAAATTTTTAGGGGCCCAAGATGTTGCTGAATGCTTCTTAATCAGAAGGAAAACTGTAGTCTAAAATCGAAACCGGGCAACCGACTTGTTTTTTTTTTCTTTTTTTAACAGTATGCTCGTCTTTTGTAGATCATGATTTTCTGATAATTGGCTTTACTGGTTTTTTTCACAGTAATAGCCAGTCTTTCAGAGATCTTAAAATATTATTAAAAAAGAACAGCTGTCAGTACTGTTATAATTGTACAAAATATATAAGAAAAATCAATTGCAGAAATATCGCAGACTAAATTAGACAGTTTATAGCGTCATAATCATGATAACTTATAAGACACGATGCCTCACCACAGAGCCTTATTCAAATATTGTAAGTCTAAACAGTGACGCGTATAGCTCTGTCATTACCCAAGCATCGGGAAACTCCTTGTGCCGAAAAAAGTATTTCTTAACCATCGGCATACATAATCATCCGATAGTTTACAAAAGCAAAAGTCATAAATGAATAACAAGAATAAAATAACTACCATTCATCTGATGGTACTATGACACCCAATATTAAAGGATAATCCAGTAAAGCTCATGAAACAACATTCTATGATTCACCCTGCCAAGAGCTCTGCCAGCAAAAAAAAAAAAAAAAAAAATAGAAAGGGAAAAAGAAAAAACAAATCTGCTTTCCAATCCCAAGAAAATCAGACTGTGTCGGTAATAGTGAGAGACAATATTCGTCTATATTTCCTCAAGATATTTTGAAAACATTTGTAAAAGCTATCATATATTTTATCCGTTCCTCACCGATATTTTATACCAAGAAGTTTCTACATTTAATTAAATAATTTTTAGCAAAACCAGACATTCTATTGAAAAAATAAAAAACTCGTAGTGGAGGTATAGAAGTATAGACGTATAGAAGGAATAAAATAGTTGAAATTCGTTAACGAAGTCGTTTTTTTAATGAAGTCGTCCAGCAGTCGTCCAGGTATCATTTAGAAAAGCTGAAAGACGTAATATTTTGCTATTATTTTAGAAATATTTTCGGATCTGTTGTACCAATATTTACCCAATTTTTGTACACAGGTTACTCAAAAATTTTCTTAAATATTTTACTATTTTTGCGAGCATATCTTTAATACATAACTCTAACATACTCAGTTGCTCTGAACTAAACGGGAGCTATGTAGACAATCTTCAATAGAATAAATAAACTCATAATAAATTTGCTGCGAATTACTTGTTGAAAAATTAAGCTTGCGATTGGACGTTAATCTTAATAAACTTCTGTGGCTGTGGCTCTGGAAATATTTTTTGAGCAATGTATATTGAAGAGGACTGTTTATGTAAATGTCGGACATTTTTTATTCAACTGTGCTTTTACCTTTATACATATATACGTATGTTTTATATATAAATGTATATATATGAGTTCAAACCTAGTGTCGCGAAGAACATGTAATAGATAAAATATTTGTCAAATCTATTTCAGTTTTCATGCAATTTTGGAAACCGATTGATTTATTTTTTAACTAGCTGACCCGGCAAACGTTGTTTTGCCTTCAAAATGATGTTTGTCACCTACCATTATTTGGTAAAAAAATTAATTGCAAAAATCTCATCTCCAACGCCATCTATCACTCCAAATAAAACCTTTTAAACCTTCCGGAATACTCTACCAATAATTTAAGACCAAAATGAGCCAAATCGCTCCAACCGTTCTCGAGCTTTAGCGAGACTAACGCACAGCAATTGATTTTTATATATATAGATTTCTGACTTTATTTTCAGAAGGCTTAAACATTTCGACTGACAGACGTACCAAAGCATTTTCTGTTGCCATTTTTAAGGAAAGCAATATAAAAACAAAAATATGTAGGGTGATTTTTTAATCGTATTTCTTTTTAAAAATCGAATAAAACACTCCAATTTGCATCATATATTAAAAAGGAACCGGAATCGATAAATTGGTCTTTGCTTTTTATTTTTTAAAGATAATGTCATGTAAATTTTGTCCACGGCTCCGTCTCAAATTGTCCAATTTTTCACTTCTTCGAGCATTTCGACCTGTATTCCACGAATAACGCGTGTTATGTTATCTTGTAAGGCTTCAATAGTGTTCGGTTTACCCACATAGACTAACGACTTGACACATAGACTTGACGACTTGACTAACGACTTGACACAGGGCCAAAACGCTTCTCACTAAATTCATCCCTCAACATATCCATTGTTTCACGAGCAATGTGGCATGTTGCACCGTCCTGACGAAACCACTTGTGAACCAAGTTCAGCTCAGCCAATTGGGGCAAAAAGAAAGATCGTGTGTCATGGCTCGATATCGTCCACCAGATTGTCGTTTTTTCGGGATGCATCGGTAATTCATGTATGGCATGTGGCTGTTCATCATTCCAGATACGACAGTTTTGCTTGTGTAGTCGTACGTATCCGTTCAGCAAGAAATGAGCCTCATCGCCGAACACAATTTTTCGATAAAACAGCGGATTTTCATTGACCTTTTGTAAGGCCCATTCACCAAAAATTAATTAATTCGCCATTCCATGATGAAATTGCAGAGTATACTACTGTTCACTTTGACAGATGACGTTTGGACGCCATTACCAACCAGTGCTGCCAACCTGAAAATTTTAAATCTTAGAAAATCACCCTATTAAAAATAAAGAAAATTTTTGTTATTCACTATATATGTCTTTCGTCCTAAAATACGAAATTATGACTTTAATTGGAATTTACAGCTACCCCACAATTAATAACTCTAAGTAATTTTTTTTATGATTTAATTAACTAAGTAATTGAGATGCTATACAAAAAAAAAAAAAAAAAAAAAAAGAAGAAAAAATAATAAGTCTAGCGATAATCATTTCCCCGTTCAGAATGAAAAAAAAAACAAATACAAAAAGACGGCAATATCAAAGAAACAAAAATGGCTCAAGCGGAAAATTATAGATGAGGAATATCATCGAAATACGCAAGAAGTCTCTTCTTGTAAGTGTTTTGGGATGAAGAAAAAATGTTTAATGTGTTCGGAAGAATGTTAAACTGCCTGGTACTCTTACTTGAAAAGATCTGCTCTTATAATATTTTGTGTTATGAATAATCAATTGATTAGTGCGAATTGATCTAGTAAATTTAAATAATTCTGCAATTCTGCAAACAGCGGTAATTTATTTGTAATAGAATTAAAAAACAAAAGCAACGAACGAATAACTACAAAATTATGAAAAGAACAGCCTAGAAATTATATCACAAACGGAGACACGTGCACAATTCGACGAAGACAAAACAGATAACGTATAGCACGATTGGAGGATAGCTGGATTTTCGTCATATTGCTTTTATCTGTACCGACATATATTTCGATACAATCATTTAATAACCGCCGAAGGCCCATATTCACGCGCGAAACTACTCTTCAATATTGCTCACAAATTCAATAACTACCCCATTGTAAGACAAATTCAATTTATATGGATGGGAAGCAAACAACATTGCTTTTGTCTTAGACGCATTCACTTTAAGTTTATTTAAGGACATCCACACAGAGAGACATTGGAATACATCCCTAATTTTTGCTTGAATAACGTCATTATTGTGGTAACTTCCACTGAAAAGCAGGTGAACATCATCAGCATACGCAAAGCATAAACAATTATCCAACCTACTAAACAGATCATTTAGGTACAAAATGAAAAGCATAGGCCCAAGTACTGAACCTTGCGTTACACCATTTCTGACTGGCACTACGTTCGAAGTCACACCATTAAGACATACGCATTGCATCCTACCACATAAATATGAATATATAAGTTTGCATGCATTTCCCCCAAAGTCACACAATTGCGAAAGCTTGTTTATTAGACTGACGTGATCGAGTCTGTCAAAGGCTTTTTCTATATCTAGAGAGATTATAATACTAAAATTGTGGTCGTTAACATTGGGGAAGTACCTCGTCACCGCCCAAATTCACACTGCCCATCATTTAGCAGTTTATTTTCCTTGATGTATTGCGAAATTTCGTGCTTCAGAATGTATTCTACTACTTTGGAGAGCGAGGGCAATATAGCTATTGGTCTTAAACTTTCAAAAGCACTATCGCTGGTTTTCTTTTTAATTGGGAATATTTTAGAAGTTTTCCATAACCTTGGAAAAGTGGAAGTCATTATAATAGTATTAACTGCATGAAAGAAGTAATTAGGTAGGAGTGGAAAAACAATCTTAAGAAATTTTAAAGAATAGCCGTCATCGCCCGCAACATTTGACTTGATACAGGAAAATGCTGCAAAAAATTCAAAGAAATCAATACAGCGAAAGGAGAGTGCTCGAATATTACATGAAAATGACAAGAAATTATTTTGATCACCGAAATCACAGAAATTATTTTGGTTGCTCTCAAAAAAAAATCTAGTCGTCAACCTCGTACAAATTGTCAGAATTTAAATTTCCCTTACTATTATTAACTAGTCCATTATCACGAATTACGTTCCATAAACATTTCATATTTAAACAATTAGAAAATTGTCTCGAATGTGCCTCACGCTTTACGCTTCTCTTAATGGCTTTATTCCGATTTCTTGCTCTACAGTAAATTTTCTCATTTTGTTCGCTTCTGTCTTTGAAGGAGGCCGCATATGCTAAGTCACTCAGCGATTGATGGTAGCGAATTAAAGGAGAATTTAGGTAATTATCCTTTTAGTTTTTTAGGGAAAATCGTTAGAATTGAATTTAAACCAATCATAAGTATACTTAATTGATCATCAACATTAGACTTGCTAAAAATCGAAGTAAAATCCGTAAATAAGACCTTTTCACACACTACTTCAGAAGAAATACTATTCTAATCGTAAAAATTATAAAAAAGCTCATTGCGCTGCACTGCGTTTTTAATTGAAATATATGTCATGCGTTTATGTTTCGAAATGTTTGGGCATATGAATTGACCAGAAGCTTCAATACATTCAGGAGATGAGACCAAAAAGTAATCAATTAACGAAGACGGTTGATGACAAACATCGTAATGTGAAGGGCAAGAATTATGTCTAATGGAAACACCAAGCCTGTCACATATAAGTTTGAGAATGTTGGCTTTCGAAACGTCAAACAGATTATTATTAAAATCTTCCACTAGCATTATGTTGTAACGTATAAGCAAATCTGACACTTCAGCTTCAAACGCACTGAAGTGTCCATGGGGCAAATAGCAAGTACCAATTAAAATTTTTCAATTTCTTAGAAACACTGCAAATATGCATTCAACTATTCCAAAATTTGTACCTTCATATACTACTCTGTATTTTAGCTTATTAGAAATATTTATGACAGGTTTTAGCCATGTTTTACTGATGCCAACAACGTCAAGTAAGCTGTCCTGCACAATATTTTTTATTTCCGACAATTTAGACGATATTGGGTTGGTATTAAAATTTTGAATGTTGAAATGAGCTACGTTTAAATTTGGTTCCAAATTATATAAATGAGAATGAAGGAACTGATTATCGGAACTGTTGCAAATAAAACAAAAATTAAAAAATAAAAAAACTGAAAAGCTGAATTAATGTTGAGAACGATACTGGAAAATAGTAAATAAATAATAAAATAAAATAAAATATATAACAAAAAATATGCAAGCTATAAAAAATGGAATTAATATAAAAAACAAAATAAATAACTAATAATAATAAAATAAAAAATGAAATGCAATTACCAAAGTTAAACAGCCCCATCAACTCGATCCATGACACATATTTGCATCAGTCGCTAAATTTACTCCACCAGCACCAGCGCCAAGTAATTCCAAACATTGATTCATATCCAGATCAGCAACCGCGCTGTTGGGCATTTTAGATCTGTCAGCGTTGTTTAACTTAAACTTAGTCACTTTCTTTTGCTTCCATGACTGTCTGCACACAAATAGTAATTTCGAGGTTCAAGTGATCATTCAAATATATTTTGCTTGTAGCTTCCGTCGCCAAAAATATTGCCGAGAATTAGGGGAGCGCCACGATGGTAGTTAGCCATAATGCGATTTCGAGTACACACTGAGTTAAGCTTTATTAACACTGGTTTTCCTCGAGCCATTAACAGCAGTGCTTTATATATGTTGATGGGCTTAAATCAATTTTACATAACGCCGCTATCTTCACAATCGGCTGTCTAAAATCTTGTATACCATCAGACAAGCCGCGAATAATAATATCAAATCTATTAAGCCGTCTCCGCAATATATTTGCTCAAACTGTTTGCCAATCTCGAAACAGTTTTTTACTTTCTCCTCCACTTTCGTTAATCTGGCGTCGAAGTCCTTGCACAAGGAGTCCGTTAATTCGCTCATCTTTGTCTCGAAATATAATTGCATATACCGCACTTGGCCGAAGATTTCGAGCTCGATGGCCTTAAACTGTACCTGTAAGGTCGAGTTTAAGTCTGAGCGAATTTTTTCGCACAATTCATCAGGGTCACATATCGGTTGATTTCTCTGAGTTTGTTTTGGAGCAGAGCTATCCACGATTTGTGGGGTAACATTCTTATCCAGACATCTAGGTCATTTGTATAACATATTCTTCCTGTTCTAATATAAGAATGAATGATGCTCCTTGGAGATCCCAACACAGATAATATGGTAATAATCACCGTATAAACCACAGCCAATGCTACTACCCTTGACATGTTTATGGCACTTAGGATATAGACAAGTGCTAGTATTTTGTGACATTGTCAGTCTATGGTCAAATTCGGTAGTAATTAATTAATTCCAGCTCTGGATTGCAAAACCCAAGCAATTATCTTAAATATTGTTGTAATGATTACTAGCAAGCTGTCTCAAAAATTTAACACCGATACTCTGCTCAGATGCAAACACAGATAAC
This sequence comes from Philornis downsi, assembly GCA_019455685.1. Taxonomy (NCBI): domain Eukaryota; kingdom Metazoa; phylum Arthropoda; class Insecta; order Diptera; family Muscidae; genus Philornis; species Philornis downsi. Next base: position 765,664 of record JAHXMU010000826.1, read on the forward strand.
ATATGGCAGGAACAGTTGGAAGATGACGTTAAATATATGAAAGAGAATAGTCCACAGTTTAGTAGTTGTTCACAGGCCAACGCAAACACAGCTATATTAATTTTTGTGCTTCCTCTTCTTCCTCCAAACGCGAACAAATCGCAAAATTGTTTGTATTTAGCTTTTTATGTATATTAAGGACGTAATTCCAAGAACTGCGATAGTTTTAACTATTCCGGCATAGCTGATGTATTTTTTTCAAAAAGTTGATTACTTTGTCGGTTATTTTCACTATTTCTTGTACAAATTTCCAGGAACACGAATTGTGTCCTATCTATCCATTTTAGGGTTGCCAAATTCAGAAACCTATTATTTGCTATGTATTATTATTATTATTATTTATTATAATTTTATTTTATTATAATATTATTAATATTAATTGATGTATTTTATTAATTAATATTAATATTAGTAATTTATTAAAAAGGATTTTGTTGACATAGTATAAAGTTTCTATTTGCTAAAAATTTACATTTGAAAAATGGGAGTAGTGACATTTATTGTCAGTTCGTCCAGATCCATCCAATTAGCCAAAATGAGGTCAATCCAAAATACGTTTAAATTGCAATAAACTACTATAACAACAAAAATAGCTGGCACTTCATTGTGCAGGAAATTTGATGGAAGAAACTCACCGTAGCATAACAATTCAGGCCGCAAAGGCCTGATGTCTAAAAAGGAACGAATGGAGATACTTACTTATAATTTGATCGCATAATAGTCGTACGCTACTTACAGCGAGAGTATAACTGCAGAACTATAATTTTGTTTTGGCTTGTTATCACTGTTTGTAAGTGATTTTTAATTCGCCATATAAGCAAAATGTAAGCATATCTGATTAGTCAAATGCTGACATTTTAATGGTATCAACAAATATCGGTTAAGGCAGTGACTAACTTTTCATTATGAATTCGGCTTTATTTGAACAAAAATAAAAAAAAACAAAAACATTCCATTCATTCCTTGAATTGGATTTTTGAAGTATTTAAGGAAATCAATAAAGACGAAGATTCAAATTATGGTTTTGAACCAAACAGTTTAGTTCAATTACAAATTGAGAATGTCAAAGCAAAAAACAAGTCTTTTGATGGCTTAATTTTTTAATGCAATTTTCCTTGCCTCACATATTGTTTATTGTATTTATTTTCCAGATTTTATTATTTCCGCCGTACCTGAACCTGAGTTTGAATCTACTGAATTCACCGAATTTGCACCGGAATTCGAACCTATCCCTGCAATTAAGACTGAAACTGATCCTAAACTACTTTCTACGTTATGCGAAATTGACCATAACAATTACAATTATATATATAAGCGTTGTAGAGGTAAGTGTTTGAATTCTTCAGGTAAGTAGTGAAGAACTCTATTTAGTGAGAGAAACATCATTAAAGAATTCGGGTCGTCGACGGCCCAGACCATGGATTCCATTGCGTAATATCAATTACAATTCGTCACCGGGTTTGACGAATATTTCTTGTTATTACAAAATTAACTCTGCGCAATGATTATGAACTAAAATAAGTTTTACTTTTTAGTAAGTTTTAGTTTTTGCTTTGAAAATGACACTCTGGATACTCTGGAGTTTTATTTTTCGATCAAAAAATAGTATAACATTATGGTCAGCAATTGGATTATACTGTGAGATGGATGATTCCTTCATGATATGATCACAATAGGAGAGATTTTCCTATCAGATTTTTCCTGTTCGGCAATGGCAGAATTAAGTCAGTAAAAATATTGCATTCAGGTACTTCCTAACAAGGACTGTTTTCGTGGGACATTCAAATGTGATTGTTTACAATTTGTGGGTCCTTTTGTCATTTTTTTCTTATGTGCAATTTTATTCACCAACAAGTCTCTAAAATTTGAAATTGATAGTCCAAATGTTCTTCTTTGACAAATTAATTTCACGTTTTTAATTTATATAAAATTTAATTTAATTTAATTTATATAAAATAGGGGACAATTAAGTTATGTTCTGTTTTTTTTTTAATAAAAATTCAACTATTAGGAAAACATGTTTACAAATATTTCATTGAAAGTATTGTCCATCGCTAGCCCATCTTTTTAGCAAAGCTCGAATTCCTCACGGTAAAACTGTTCATCTTTTGAGGCTATCCAAGAATTTAGCCACTCATTGGTGTCGTCATCTGAGTGGAACTGATGGTCAGCCAGACCACCTGCCATCGAACGGAACAAGTGATAATTGAACGGCGCATTATGTGAAGTTTCCAGGTAGGTTTTATCGGGCTTGGACCGAGTGTTGTCATACTGAATAATCACTTTTTCGTACCTATCCGCGTATTGTGGGCGTTTTTCGCGTTTGCATTAATTGGTCGGTACCGATCCCCAGTGATGATTTCGCTTGATTTCAACAGCTCGTAATAAATAAGACCGATCTGGTCCCACTAAATATAGGGCATAACCTTCGCAGCGTGAATATTCGGCCAAGGCGACAACGCAGAAGCATGACCGGGCAGCCCTATAACTTTCTTTTATATACCTATAGATTTGTGTAATTGATCCATATTTCACCACTCTTAGAATACGATGAAGAAAACCCTTCATTTTTTGTCGTTGAAGTAGTTGTTCACAGGCGAAAAAACGACGCTCGCCGCTCAACGCCCCTTGGCTTGAATTCATAAGTAACCCAAGTTCTTTGCTTTTGAATCATTCCCAACGAATGCAATCGTTGGAAATGGCTTGGCTGGTAACTCCTAATACTGAAACAAGCTCTAATTACGTTTGACACGGATCCTCATCAAACAATGCCTCCAATTCAGTGCCTTCGAAGGTTTTTCGTCTTCCTTCAAAATCACCGTCTTTAAAGCGATGGAACCAATCTCGGGGCGTTGTTTCATTTAAAGCAGCATCTCCGTAAACGTTTTGAAACTCTCGATGAGCTTCAGCTGCCGTTTTCTTCGGCTGAAAGAAGAAGAGGAAGCACAAAATCATACATATTCACTTAACTAAAAAAATATATTTTTTTCTGTTTTATTTGTTTTATTGGATCGCTCGCGTAGTGAGCCCAATAATAAGTAGTTGAATCTTAGATCTAATTGTCTAATTGTCGACGAGTATGTATCTTTCTCACTTTGTCTAATGCCGCAAACTTATGTATGGGTGAGTGATGAGGCCAAGTCCCGAACACGTGGTAAGTGGTTGAATAG
>JAHXMU010000826.1:768882-781736 GCA_019455685.1 Philornis downsi
GATGTTGACCTATGTGTTACTCCTAGTAATGCGGATTACGTGAGTGACGAGGCCAGGGCAAGGACATGTGGTCTCAGGTGGATTATGTTGAAGCATTGCGGTGTTGAGATATAGGGGTCATGTTCTTTTTTCCTTTTATGGGACTGCAAAATCATTTCTCCGGAGTCTGGAAGGTGCAGAAGGGTAAGCAAGGTTTCTGGCTAGAACATTGCGGTGATGTTCTATTCTGGTTATATGTTTTGCTTTGGTCTTTTCCTTTCTGTTTCTTTTTCTTTTTTCTCTTTCACATATGGTATGGCTCTGTCCCAGAGTTGAGCACCGTAACACCATATGGGTTTAATTATTCCCGTGTAGATCAACACCTTACAGTTTAGTCTAAGTCCAGAGTGCTTATTAAGCAGCCAGTGATGTTGTCTAATTTTCAAGTCATCTCCGTCTTTTTAGCCTCGATGTGCCTTTTCCAGGTTAGCCTTCTGTCTAGATGGATGCCTAGGTAGATAACGTCTGAGCTCTGAGGAATAACGATATTATTGAGCCTGAGAGTTGGGCACGTGTAGAGGTTTAATGTAAATGTTACTTGTCTCTATTTACTTTCGTTTATTCTTATTCTCCAGTCAATGAGTCATTTCTCAACGCATTTGAGATGAATTTGGAGGGTATTTGCTGTCTGGTTTTGGTCCTTGTGACAGCACATTATTGCAGTAACGTCTGCGAAAAGATATATAGATAAGATATATAGATAAGATATAATAAAGGGCCAAGGACACTTCCTTGAGGAACTCCTGCCAATATAGTGTAGTTATCCGTATAGTAGCCGCCATACTTTACACTAAACTTTCTACCGTCCAGGTATGATTGAAGAAGTGTGTGCATATTCCCCGGCAGATGCTTTCTAATTTTGAACATATACAAAACTTTATCGAAAGCTTGAGCAACGTCTAGAAATACGGTACGGCAATATTCCCTGTGTTCAAATGAATGTCTTATTGTGCTAGTCAAGCAATTAACCTGTACTATTGTGTTGTGCCCTCCCCTAAATCCAAACTGGTGATCGGGAATTATATTATTCCAGGAGAGAAAAGGTTTGATCTTGAACAGAACGATTTTTTCGAATATTCTGAAAATACTCGAAAGTAGGCTTATTGGTCTATAGGAGGAAGGCAAAGCTTTATCCTTCCCTGGTTTCAATATCATAGTGATGACCGAATGTTTGCATGCTTGTGGGAAATATCCTATGTCAGTAATTATATTCAATATTTTCACCAGATGTTCTAATGCAATAAAGGGCAATTCTAAGAGCATTTTCGGTGTAAATAAGTCGATGGCCGGCTCATTATTCGGATTAAGATTCTTAATCAGGTATAGAACCTAGCTCGCATCTGTGTGTAGGTTGACTAAGGCGGTCTGTACGGTATTATGGTCATCACGGGGAAGAAAATTGTTCATTTGGCCGTTTTGGCGAAAAACTCGTTTCAAATGTTCAGCAAAAACCGTTGCCTTTTCCTCACCTGACATGGCCCAGTCTCCGTTTTCCTTTAGTAGCGGAAAATTAGTTACAACGGGAGTGGTAGCGCTTCCTAGCACTCTCCATAGTACATTGTCGGTATGAGATAAGCATTTAACATAATTCGAGGTGTTCCGTACATCTGCTTTTTCCAGTGCAGACATTAATTTAGCTACTGCTGCCCCCAGTCTAAGTTTTGAGTATGGTGATCTTCTTTCCTGCCATTCTCTTCTACATCTTCTTTTATTGGCTAGTAAGTCCTCTATTTCCGAATTTGTGTATACCCGTTTTAATGTCCTTGTTGGCGTGGCGTGGCAGGCAGCTTTCAAAGTGGTACAGAATTCTGAGAGTGTAGTATCGATGTCCGCCTCATTCTCGAGATGACAGTTCACGTTGATGTGACTACTTATATATTTCTTGAACGAAAGCCAATTTGTTCTATAAGAAGTTAGTCTTACTGGCCCTTCAATTTCCACTGGGGTTTTGAACAAAGATATAATAACTTTTTTTTTTTTTTTTTTTTGAATTCTGGATTTATTACAATCTGTCCTTGGACATTCATTAATATTCACATTGGCCTACATACTACTTATATACTAAAATTTTTTTTTTTTTATTCGGGAGCACTTCCTTGAGTGTCCCTACTGCTTTATTCGTCCTGAGTAGCCAGGTCCTGTGTGGTTCTCCTCCTTAGTCTGGTAAATAATGGTGTTTCATTCATCAGATTGGACGCCAGCTGATTCGGATGTTGTTGAATACGATTCATGTATCTAGCGGAGTATTTTTGGACTTCTTCCTTAATGAAGGGTGTTTTCAATTCTCTATGCAACTGTTTGTTCGAGAAGTATCTGGGTGCACCAGTAATGGTTCGCAGTACTTTGGATTGAAAGCGTTATAATATTTCAAGGTTGGAGTTTGCTGCAATCCCCCATAACTGGATTCCATATGTCCATACGGGCTTTAAGACGCATTTATAGATTTTTAATTTGTTGTCTAGGGATAATTTGGATTTGCCATTCAAAAGCCAATTTAAGGATCTTAGTTTGAGCCCCAAGGCCAGTCTTTTTGTAAATATATGCTTTCTCCAAGTTAGTGTTCTGTCCAAATAAATGCCTAGATACTGTGCATCATTTGCTTGAGGTATTTCAACATTATTAATAGACACGGGAGGGCAACATCCTCTCCGAAGTGTAAACGTTACCTGAACCGATTTCGTTTCGTTTGCCTTTATTCTCCATTTCCGCAACCATTTTGTTATTGTATCGAGATGATTTTGCAATTTTCTAGATGCTTGATCCGGGTTGACATCAGTGGCACGAACAGCTGTATCGTCTGCAAACGTGCCGATAAGAGTCCCTTCTTCTGTGGGTCGGTCCGAAGTAAAAATCAGATATAAGGTAGGACCAATAATGCTGCCCTGAGGTACTCCCGCATGCGATTTAAGCATGTCCGACATGTCTTCGCCGTGTTTAACAAAAAGGTTCGTTCAGATAGATAAGATTTCAGAAAAATGAAGAAATTCGTGGGTAACATTTTCCTCAATTTGAATAATAAACCTTCGTGCCATACCCTATCAAAGGCTTGTGAAATGTCCATAAATGCCGCATTGCAATACTTTTTCGTGTCGAAAGATTTATTTATCAGTTCAACTAATCTATGAACCTGTTTAATCGTCCCATGTCCCTGTCTAAAACCAAATTGGTGATCAGGTATTAGTTTTTTTGATTCTATTATGGGGTTTAATCTTCGGAGAAATAAAATTTCGAGGACTTTTGATGTAGGAGGTAGGAGGCTTATGGGCCTATAAGAAGAGGTTTCTTCAGGTGGTTTTCCAGGTTTTCGTATCATTTTCACCTGAGATATTGTCCATTGTGGCGGAATGTACAACTTTAAAATGATTACATTGTATATTCTTGTTAGAAGCTGAAAGCCTTCCTGAGGCAATTCTTTTAAGACTTTAGCAGTGATCAAGTCGTATCCCGGGGCTTTTCGGTCTTTTAAATCAGCAATTATATTTTTAACTTCGCAGGTGGTAATTTGTGTAATAGGCAAGTCCATCTGGTAATCTTCATTTAGAAAGTTGTACAGCTCATTTAAAAAAGTGTCATTACCATGTTGTTCATTAGGTACGAACACTTTCTCCAGATGTGTTGCGAAAGTTTCAGCTTTTTCAGAATCACTTTTAGCCCATGTATTCTGTATAGTTCGAATAGGGGGATCGTGTTTTATGGACCTGTTCGTACTCTTTATTTCTTTATATAGAGAGTAGTCGGTAGCTGCAGTTGCATCTAAATTTTCCAGATCTCTGTCAGTTTTTCTACTTTCCTCTACACTTAAGATCTCTTTGAGTTCTTTTGTTAACTTATTTAGAACCGCTTTATCGGGCCACTTCTCTGCCACTTTTTTCTTGCCTTTCTCTTTTCAGCAACTTTTTCTCTTATACTCAATGGAACTTTGTTCCGTTCGGGTATATTTTTTTCATTCAAAGGGGTAGAATTCCAAGCTGCTTGTTGGATAATATTTAAACTACTCAACTCCATTTATTATATCGTTATCTGAGTTTAAAGCAATGTGTATATTTACATTAGCTTTTACCAAATATCGAAAGAGATTTCAGTCAGTTCATTTATTATGGAGTACACAACTTCTTAATGCAGGCAATATTTTTCTGCCCAGAGTTACCTTTACTGGGGTGTGGTCAGACCACAAGTCATAAATGGATTCACATTGCACTGCCTCTTTCTTAATACCTCTTGTCACACAAAAATCTAGTAAATCGGGGATTTTGCTACAATCTGTTGGCCAATAAGTAATTGATTCAGCTGCATATTGAAGTTGACGACCTTTTGTTGTTGTTAGCCTAGAGCCCCAGATGGTGTTTTTGGCATTGTAGTCGCCACCTGCGACAAAGGTATTACCAAGTGTTTTGAAGAACTCCTTGTACATTTTACAACTTATTTTGTGTTTGGGGGGACTATATATTGCGGAAATACTTATTGGGCCAGACCAATCTTCAACCACTATTGTTGTGGCTTGTATTTCTGCCCTTGCGTACGGGTTTGACAAATGATGTTTTATGTTGTTTCTTATAAGTTTTCCAGAGCCTCCATGTGCTGTACCATCTGGATGTATTGTATGATAGAATTTGTAGTTCGGTATAGAAAAATAATCCTTACGGTTAAAATAGGTTTCAGAGACAAGCAGAATGTCGATATTATGCATATCTACAAGTGTTTTGACTTCCAGGTTTTGTTTAGATAACCCGTTTGCATTCCACAAGACTATTATCAATCGATCGAATTTATGGCATTTTAGACATTAGAGTTACCAACATTGTGGTCATTGCAGTCATTTGCTGCATTATCTGCTTCATTACCGACATTATTTCGCGGAATTCATCAGTGAGTGTAGTGATCAATATGCTCTCTGTTGGATTTGTATCAGTTTCTCTTATATTATGTCTTGGATTGTTTCAGTTTCTAGCGGTTTCTGCATATGTGAATCCATGACGCCTTTCGGCGGCCTTGCCTTGTAGAGGTGCCGGGTAATTTGCACCTAAGGCGGGAAAAGTGCCTAGCAAGGGGGTGCCAGGTTGTTTTTCAGCAATAAGAGGGGCTGACTCTACGGGACCTGACGAGGGGTGTTTGTCAGGCTGCTTGTCAGCTTTACGTGGGCCTGGTAAAACGGGGAAATAACCAGGAGGTTGCCTAAAGGTAACATTTTTATCAGAAACAACGCGAGATGTTGTTTCTGCTGGGCACAGGGGAAAGGGGTTTTATTGAGGTTAATGATCTTTTGATAGACCTGGCAACCTTTATAGTTTGCGGGGTGATTTCCCTCACACAAAACACATTTTACATCTGCAGTTGGAGCTTTTCGAGAACAATTTATTGATAGATGCTCTCCTGCGCATTTAATGCACTTAGGTTTTCTATGGCACCCAGCCTTCGTATGTCCGTAGTGTTGACAATTAGAACATTGTACGATTTCCCTCGTTGGTCGGGGGGGTTCAAAAGACACGATCGTGTTAAACAATCTTTTAATTTGATATACATCCTTATTGTTTTCATGAGGCTCTAATTCAATCCTAAACAATGGCAAGGGAAGTTGGGTATACCTGCTTTTTATATTATGGACATATTTGACGTTGTGTCCTAAATTTTTAAGAGCATCAACAATATCCTCCGCATCTGTCGAATAATGGAGATTTCTTAACACTACTTTAAAATTTCTTTCCTCTTTCAGTTTATAAGTGTAGAATTCTGTTTTTTTATTTTCCAAAACTTTTACAATTTTCGAAAAGAATTCCGGGGTTTTAGGTAGTATTTTCACTTTATTGTGGTTTAGTACCTTAAGAACGTATCCTTCATTTACCTTTTCGTTGAGTTCTTTAATTAGTGGTTGGATTTTGACTACACCATCAACAAAAATTGGAGGAGGTTTGTGAACGACTTCCTTTTGTTTAAGCTATTCATCGGCTTCAAGCCCAGAAAATCTATTTTGATTTTTTGGTCGATCACCCAACCAGTACTCATCCTTAATAATAACTTAATATAATAACTGGAGAATGATCAGATGATAACTCTAAGCTAGTTTCTGCTGATATCCTTGTTCTATTCAAACCTCTCGTAACATTAAGCAGTTGTACAATTGCCTAACCTTAGGGGAGATTAACCGGGAGTCCCAATGCGTATGTTTTGGATTATAGTCACCCCCCCTAAAAAACTGTGACCAAGGGAATTGGAGAACTGTAGAAAATTTTCCGTTGTTGCCATGAATCGCGGTGGGGAATATGTAGTTGATATTGTCAGGGGACCACTTTGGTTCTGAATTCTAATAGATGTCGCTTGGAGATAGTTCGACGCGAAACCTTCCATTGCGTCGTGTTTAAGCCGACATCTAATAAGCACGCCTGTGCCCCGTGGGCCCTCCCATCAAGGTAATTTGTGCCGTAGAATGTATATCCAGGAATCATGAAATTATATCTGTTCGTTAAATGTGTTTCAGTAACATTATGTCAATATTCTCTCGGTTAAGATAGTCAAATATATCAAGTTCATATACAGATCTTAAGAGAACCTATTTTCTATTAAGAAAAGCCTGGATTAACTAATTCTGGGTGTGCATAAATTTTGCATCATTGGCTGCATGGAAGAGATAAACGTTATTATTGTCTGTGTGAGCTGGTGAATCATTGATTCAAGGCCATTTATCTGGGTATTAGAAGGCTGTGCGATAGTAGATAGTACATCAGAGAACGAATTCATTTTATTTACCGAACTGACCTATGCCACTGGTGGAGGCTCCTGAGTTAGTACCGGTGGCGTATCCACGCCCGCTGGATTCCTAAGCAACTGCACCCTATCATTTAATCGTTTCTAAAGCGATTTGTTTACCGGACATCCTCTGTATTTTGCTGTGTGGTTCTAGCCGCAGTTACTACATTTATTTTCCGCCTGTGCCCTGACCTTACACGCGGAAGATAGGTGTAAGTCACCACAGACAACGCAAATCGTGGGTAGTTTGCAGAAAGATTTTGTGTGACCGTATTCCCGACAGTTCTGGCATTGTACTGGCCCTCCCCTTTTGATGGGCTCCTCAACAGATATTTTTCTGTATATCAGATATCTCAAGTTATAAATTGCATGCAGCTCATTTTTCTTCAACTTGCGTGCATCTGGCTGTAGTTCGACTTTGTACATAGGTTGAGGAACTTTATTACTATTGAATATGTTCGTTACGGAACGAACCGCAAAACACTATTTCTGAAAAGCTTCCTTAATCTCGTTGGGGTCAACAATGTTTTCAATCCCCTTTAAAACAACTATCAGGCCCTTGCTACTCTTTAGTTGGTACGTGTAAAAGTTTTTGTTATCCTTGTCCAACAATTCTGTTATTTTCCTAAAACTAATAGCATCATATGGTTGAATTTTAGTTTCAGAAATGTTTTCCCGCCGCAGCGAAACAATGTGGTGCATGTCCTTTTCGACCAATTTTGTGATATTAGTAACCAGAGCGCTTGATGTAGCCTCACGCATATAGATAGGCGAAGGTTTCGTTATCGATACCCTTGCATTTTCCGATATACTAGGTACATCATCAACGTTCAAAATGGCAAAATTATTGTTACTGATCTTATCCCCCACAGTTGGCTGACCAAATATAACATTTTTAGTTTGCTTTCGCCTGTTCCCACTGGCCGGATTTGTTTCCATTTGATATTAACGTAGCGATCCATGCCCGTCTATACCGTTTTGTTACCGCCTTGTTTGACCGCCCTCGTTACGTTGGTTTCCCTCAACGCGTCGCTGTCGCTGTGTTCTATGGCTGACGTTCGCGCTTCTATGGTATCACACACCAAAGTAAGAGGAGAATGCGGTTCTGTGTTCTGACCCACACTCACGCTTCCGTCCGCTCTGTTCAACTGTTCGCTGTTGTTACCGTGTAGGTGTAAGCTGTTTCTCACTGACATATGTGAGAAACGAATAATCTCCGCTTCATTTTGAGTGTTTAGAGCGGGTGAACAAGAGCATGCTCCTGTCACTAGTCGCGCAGCCAGATACCAACTTTCGTGACGCTCTGACACTCTCTTGAGAGGTAACAGTTATAAAGGGTGTCCAAACAAGAACGCCAGATTTAAATGACTGATGCAGCAATTGAATTGTTTCTCTGGCTGTATGACATGGTGCGCCGTCTTGGTGAAACCACATGCCCTCCACATTCATTTCTTCAATTCTAGGCACGAAAAAACTGGTTATAATTTCACGATACCGAACACTATTGACTGTTTCCGCTTGACATGTCTCATTTTCATAAAAACAGGTCCAATGATTCCTCCAGCCCGAAATCCACACAACAGTGAGGATGCATTTGCTTCTCGTGAATCACTCGAGGATTTTCCTCACCCCAAATGCGACAATTCTGCCTATTGACGAAGCCATCAAAATGGAAATGGGCTTCGTCATGTTGTCTCTCCAATATCCAATTAACGAACGCCCTTCGCTGTCCATGGTCAGCTGGCTTCAGTTCCTAAGTCAATTGAACTTTGTATGCATGAAGATGCAAACCTTTCGTCAAAATTCGCTGCATAGTGGATTTGGAGACACCAATTTGCTGAGCTCGGTGTCGAATTGAGGTGGATGGAGTTTGAGCGACAGCTGCGACATTTTCGGTCGATCGATCTGGTCGAAGGCGCGTTGTTTTCACATCACTAACAGACCCAGTTTTGGCAAATTTATCTATTAATCTCTTTACAGTTGACTCTTTTGGAGCATTATTGTGACCCAAAATTGATCGCAATTTGCGAACTGTAGCCGCAAAACTTTCACCGTTTTGGTAAAATAATTTCACAGTGAGAATGCGTTGTTCATTCGTGCAGCGCTCCATTATTACTAACCTCGTACCCTCTACTAGCAAACAATAATAATTGTTCAAATGTCAAACAATGGCACTTTGAATGGCGCCAAATTTAAATCTTGTGTTCTTGTTGGGACACCCTTTATAGGCATTTCTGCCGTTTATGCTCAATCTCCTATTTCCAGAGTTTTGAGTGGTCATTCACTCACTTCTCAGATCCCGTTGGTTTCCCGCGTCAGAACAAATATTACCATAACACAACACAATATTACCATTAGCTGCAATTCAAATTGTGTTCTCACCAATATTCGCCAATTGTACATCCAAGGATACGATGCACATTCAAAGATACGCCTCGTACCTATATCCTATATGTCCGTAATTAGTAAAGCGTTCCCATGTTTAGACTTAAGTGAGTGATTTATCCCAGGAGCGATTAAAAAAAACACGTCCGTCTTAGACAGTTTTTAGGCGGTATGTTTACCATATGCCTAAACTTGGCTTATGACGTTTAGGTTATGGCAGAATAGACTAGCACTTACAGTTGGCGCCATCTATTGGCAAACAGCGGGAACTTAGTTGCGCACCTAAAACATTTTGAAAATTTGATTATAATCGCTATTTGTAATAATTTTGAGAAGAAAACAAAAAATACCATGCCGCTTCCTATTTTTATTGTGATGTTGAGGCAAAGTTAGTAGATTTTAGAACAGAAAACCCTTCAGCTTAGAGAAGTTAGGCTGTATAGAAATTAATCCTAACAAATCTGTGATTCATCAATGAATCAATTTTCTTTCCATTTGATATAAAACATTAGTTCTTCATTCTTTGAAAATTTCAGATAGTTCCAGCTGCGTATAAAATGTGAAAAAAAAGAACAGAAAATGTATTTTTACCCCACCATATTTATAACTCAAATATACAAAAACATGTACTCGTACTGCCTGTGTATCCATATGTTATAAGTATATTCCTACACTAATCAACCGTTACGGCATTCATTGATCGATATCACCTATTTGTTATGTGGTTCTTACTAAATTTTAGACTATATAGGTATATGCAAAACGTAATGAGAAATCTTGTGATAAATATACCTTCCTCAAGCCTAGGACATTCTTTATAGAGTATCAAAATATAAGTTTTAACTTTTGTTTGAAATCAGAAAGGCAAAATAGCAATAATAGGAGCGAGTTTATATTTGGAGTCAACTATTTATAAATTATATTATTGAACTTATCAAATATCTAATAATCATTATTTTTAACGATTATTTGCACTCCCCTGTTCTAGTGCTATTTACAACGAATCGATTGATCTGATAGAAATGATGATGATTGATGTGATAGAAATTTGTCTCTGCTAATCTCCTCAAGTGTAACATATCACAGCGGTGTATAGGTTTCTGGTAACTGGCATAAGTTAACTATTGTAACAATGCACAAAGGAATCACTTGTTATTACGTTGAGTGATTACGAATTCTCTCTTCATTCGGCTGATCTCTTATTGATCGTCTTTCTCTTGATACGTACTAATTGAGTGAATATCACTAATTACCTCAAAAATAAATCTTTTAAATTGAAAACAAAACAAATCTTGAAACAAATGAGACTTGTTGAAATAGTGTATGTGTGAAATAATATATCACCATTTATGCTCTTACACTAATAACTTCACGTATTAACAGAGCACACTCGCTCACATTACAAAACCTCTTCACATATTTACATCACTTACATTACAGAAAGTCGTAACATGCTTACAGCAAGAAAAGTAAAATTATCTTAACAGAATACATTAGCATTAGCATCAAAATTTACCGTGTAGCCCGGGTTCATCCAAATATAGATACATTTTTCAACTTTTACCACATTACTTGAATTCAATTGATTTTTTTCTTTCTGGTGATTTAAATAAAATTATCGGAAGAATTGGACTAGTTCCTCAATTCTATAATAGTTGTATTATCTTTCCTCCTATACAAAATTGTCTCCTGTACAAAATTATTTGGCAATTTATTGCACACTTTCAGTATTCGTCTAAATAGCATTCTAGACAATTCTAGCTACCTTTCTAGTTACACATTCGTTTGTGTTTAATACGAATTTTATACAAATTTTCCGAATTTTATAAAATTTTTTGCATAAAATGACTACTTTGTCTTCCAAAATGTCGAGTCTTCAGATAGCGTAATTCAGTTTAATCAATATTTCTCCGCTATACCGGAAATAGAACACTCCGTTCATACGCTTAAAATTCAGAAGGATGAATTTATATACTACTGGAACTCCCTTCGTTCGGCATATGACCGCGTACTTGCGAAAAGCGAATCAGAAGAGGAGGAAGTAGATTCCGAAAGTGTTCGGAAAAAGTTTTATGCGGCTTACGATGCCTACTTAATGTGCATATCTAAGGCAAATGAGATGGTAGACAAGCTTAGTTCTAGGTCAGAGATGCGTCTAAGCCCAAAAGGAAAGACTCAGATTCTTTTCTAACAGCACGATTCCATACTTTGGAGTCGGTTGCTGATATTAGAGCTTCAGTAGCTACAACTGCCACCAAAGCGATTAAAACGAAACATAATCATCACAATGTTGGAAAACTGAACGCTTATCACATTCAATGCGTCAATGCGATAAAGCAATGCGTTCTCTGCGATGATTCTCATCCGCTACGTTTGTGTTCCGTTTTCTTAAGAATGTCTGTTGAAGATAGATACGCAATCGTCAAAGAACAGAAACGATGGACAAATTGTTTGGCAACTTCACACGAATTTAAAAAATGTCAAAATCAGTACGTTTGCCCAATTTGTCGCTTGAAGCACCATTCCCTGCTGCATCGATCAATTATTTCGGCGTCTACAACACAATGTATTGTAGATACTGTAAATAAGTTAACCAATGAAGCATTCTTCAAGCCCAGTAACAGTGGGCCACCCCCCTTTCTCAGATACTCATTTCATGACTTTAACGAGCCGTACTCGTCAAACTAATTCCACACACATACAGTCAACTCCATATCAAAGTATTCTTTATCGCGATGATTCCAATGACGATCCTCATTATTTTGAGTTGAACACCGCCACATTCGGTGTCAACTGTACCCCCTATCTGGCCACTAGAGTGCTGCTGGGACTAGCTACGCAATGTGAGCCAGAAACCCCCGTTGATTCTGATATTCTCAGAAATTTTATGTACGTCGACGACGTCTTATGGAGATCAAACGATTTTTCCGAAGCCATTGTTGCTAAAAACCACCTTGTAAATGTTTTGTCTTCGGCTGGATTCTCCCTAAGAAAATGAACATCCAAGCATGAGTCTCTATTACATGGTATCCCCCAGAACAGTTACTTGACACAGAGTTCCTTAAATTATCTGATACAAGCACCACCCTAACGCTTGATCTATAATGGAACTCTGGAAGTGACTATGTCTATTTTACCCCCCGCAAGAACTTTGTTCAAAATGCTTCCTCTAAGCGCGTGATGTTACCTCAAATAGCAATGCTATTTGATCCCGCCGGTTGGATTGCCTCCAAAATTATAGTTGCAAAAACCATTATGCAACAAATCTGGAAAGACGAAACGGATTGGGATGAAATCCTCAAAGCTGAAACTCTTATACAATGCCAGAAGTTTCTCGACTATTAAACCGTCATCGAGAACATTAGAATACCCCGCTATGTCGAGTACGATTGCTCGTGCAGTGTAGAGTTTCACGCTTTCTGCGATCCCTCCGAAAAGGCTTACGCAGCCCCACTATATGTTAGAGTGAGAACGGCCAATGGCCGTATTCGCTAACATTTGTTGACAGCCAAACCAAAGATTGCCCTCGTAAAATTTGTGACATTGCCTCGAAAACAACTATGTGGCGCCGAACTAATGGCGCGTATGATCAACTATTTACGAATTGATCTAAAACTTTCCGAGCATAGCTTGTTCCTGTGGACGGATTCCACTATCGTACTCGCGTGGCTACAAAAATCTCCATGCAT
>JAHXMU010000826.1:781746-865453 GCA_019455685.1 Philornis downsi
AAAAAAAAGGAAGTACTCCAAAGGACAGAACATTGTCGATTCCGTAGATTCCATAGACATCAAAAAATTAGCTTATGTGGCTGAACGAGAGCATGCCCGATGATTTGATCTAAGCGTACAATTTTCTGTATATAAAACACTGCAACTGGAATTAGTATTTTATATAACGCATTTATCGCTGTGAAAAAAAGTAAAACAACAAGACTGACTGACTGATATTCGCACCACCGGATATTTTTTAAAGGATACAAGAAAAACAGTTTTATACACCACTCCTATTTGTTGATTATAAAACAGAACTTGACTGGGCATAATTGGAGATTATTTCTGAGTTTTATGTCCCTGCAGAGCTAATACAAATCTTATAAAGTCCTAGGATTATGCAGAGGCATTTGGTGCAACAGGTGATCTATATCCAATCGAATGTGGGAAAGTAAATTTTGTAGCAGGCGAATTCAAAACCGCAATAATATATTTTGAACCAAATAATGCCAATCAGGAATTATTTCGGATTAAGCAAGCAAAAATCTTCTTTCAATAAATGAATATCAGACTATACAAGATACAGATTTTGGATACTTACGAATGCCGTTAAAGCAGTCTTGGGGCTTTTTCTGAGATAAATAATAAACTAAAATAAATAGGAGAACTTCTCACATTCAGTGAAATTACGCGTCACAGTTTAAGAAGTGTTTGCCATACTTGCAAATTTCTGTTTGTCAGATGCAACGATCATGTGAACGATAGTCGCTTGTACTAGCCATCGCCACAGTCGGCCGCTTTGTAAGGTAAATACTCCATAAAAACCCTACCAAATATCGGTATACGCACTAGGAGAAGAATATAGGAGACCAAGGCAGTTGGCATTCTTTAGCATATACAACTTGAGTCCGGATTTTATGATCAGTTTGCTATTTGCTTTCTAAGTAGGCGTATACGAAATAAACCAAACATTGTACGAGTAATAATACAAATTTCAATTTAATAATTTTATTTTTTCCATTAAAGACAACATAATATGTGCACAATTAGGGGTATTGTGGGCTTATTTCGCCAACCAGACACATTACGATGGCACGTCAAGTTTCTATTTCTATTGATTTTATTGGTGTTTATAATCACTTATCTTCTCCTCTGGTGGTCAGAATGGAGTTTTTTAATTGGACAATGCATACCTATTTTAACCAACTGATGTGTTCCTGCGAAGTATTAAGCATGGAACATTCGAATCTCTTAGTTTCGATGAGTTATCGTAGACCATTTATGGGCGAAATTTTCGAGGATGTCCGCGTCTCGATAAACAATAACATTGCAAAAGACACTGCACTTCCCTGATTTAAATCTGTTTGCTAGTTTCATTCAATTCAAAATTTGAGAAAATTATTTGCAAAAAAATATTTGGCCAAATAACAGACTTGTTCATATGAGAATTGCTTCATCAATTATTGTAAATTTTTCGATGAATTTGCTCACGTTTCAATAGTATTCGAATATTTTTGCCCACTGAGGAAAGATGAATAAATTATTGAATTGTTGAATATAGAATTATTCAGAAAGTCAATGCATAATTTTGTTAATATTTTGTTAAATATTAAGTCCATACTGCAAATTATAAAGAAATTTCTATATTGTTATAACTCTTGCATTGAAAATAAATTTTATTTATTTATACGGTCAAACAAAAATTTCTAATGTTAAATTCGGCTGAAGTTCAACTGGGCATGACAAATATTTTATTAATTACGAGTAAGTGCTAGTTTTTTAAAATTTGTAAAGATAGTAATTAGTAATTCCTATATGGTCCTCCTACTCATGGCCATTTCCTACTCCGTTTGCTGCACGATAATGCTTTTGGCGTCATCAAGACGGGATTATCTCCCAAACAAGATTAAGATTTAGAAATATCAACTGCAAAAAGTCAATAAATTGCATAATTTCACTCTGTACACATTTGCATTATGACACTACTCGAGTGAGTAGTCAAAGCATTGTGAATGGAGCATGACTACGTAGTTCGCAGTGCGCGTTTAGGTCATTTGGGACACACGTTTGTTTTTCTTCTGGCAAATGCTTTTACACTTTCCAGACGAATTCTTCTTTAGTGCATCTAAAAGGGAACGTAACCTAAATTATGCAAAATGCCCTACAAATATAATGACACACGTGCAGGGAAATGAAGACAAACACAAACTTGATTGTTTTTACCAATATTTTTTATTCTCGGAAACATATAATAGCTATGGAAATTTTGTGGTTGATGGGATGCATATGAGCTTCAATAGGCTGTCTATTGCTGCTATGTCGCGGAGGTGGTCAGAAACAAAAGAAACAATAATTATATTCAATTTATATTATTTTATATACTGTGTAAATGAGCCTCCAACTTTAGAAACAATTTGCGTATTAAAAAATGTTCAACAGACCTTTCACGATATGAAAACAATTGTTAAAAATGACGACAAATTGTTTTGTGTAAGAGAATTTATTAAAAATTAGCATCTCTATTTCAGAAACCGATTACGATATGTCACTAAAAAATCAAAAATAGTCTACCATTATATGTCTTCCTTCATCCAAGTGAATGAAGGAGCATATCAGTTGATACGACAATAATTTACAACATAGAAGGAGGTATTTAAAGTACCAAGAATCTGAACCAAATCTGTTACAGGATATTCTATGTCGTTTTAGTGATGTCCGTCTGCTTGACTGGCTTGCTGGTTGGCTGGCTGGCTTGCTGACTGGCTGGTTGGCTGGCTGGATGGTGCCGTAATTTTTTACGAAACTTCTTGGCACAGTCTTATATTTTGCAAGAATGTAGCAGGAGATTGAAAATAGGATATAGCCACCAGCCACACCCTATCGAAAACTCTCCTCTTGGTACCTCCTATTTCAGTAGATTTGGTACATGTTGAGTGTTTGCTAAACTAAAATACCAAAATGAAAATGAGCAGCATCGTCACACTCCTTTTAGCACCTCCTATCTTCCTTCTGTTTTTCTAATTGGTAGGCTGATTATAATATTTGGCAAAACCTGAACAAAATCAAAGAAGTAATCACGGTCCTTGTGATAACCGCCAAACAAATGATGGATCAAACCCATATATTCTTAATTTCATATTTTGCAGGCAATTGTATTGAATTGAGTAAAATTTAGCATGTAGCATGCAAATTTCAATAAGTTACAATTTTACCCTTTTCTAATATGGATCTAATGATTTACCCAGCCTTTTCTGACATTCCTCACCCTTCTGCACCAATGCAAAAGACATTGTTTAAAGTTATATGTAAATCAGAACACTTGATTGAAACTTCTGCACTGATTATAACGTATTTTATTCCGTTACGAGGACGGTGCCAAACCAGCGACATTCAATAGCTTCTATACTCTGCAATTCGAACTTTAATTCATTAATTTTGGCCATCGCAACAGTGAAAACTGGAGCATTGTCTTAATGAACCAACACCCTTTCGCCAAATACGAATATATATAATATTTTTCCATAATTTAATCATCCAAACGCTGCAATAAATTACCAAAATATGCGTCGTTGATGGTTTTTCCGTCCTGAAGATAATCAATTCAAATAATTCCATGCGCATCCCAAAAAACAAAAAGTTGTCCGCGATGTGAAGTGGTGGACCCATGTCTCATCCATGGTTATAAATCAACGCAAAAACTCGGCTCTATTGTTGTGAAACATCTCCAAACACTCCACTGAAACATCTTCACGACGTTGTTTTTACTCTATTGAAAGCATGCGCGGCGTCCATTTTGTCTATCATTTCAGCTAGGTCACGGATCTTCAGCCGATGACCATCCATAGCATTTTACGGATTTTCTTAACCGTGCCTGGCGTGGACACCTGAATTTGTCGACCAATACGGTGTTCGTCTTGGGAACTCGTACGACCTCGTTTAAAGAGAGTAGATTAATATTGGTTGGACTGAGACCTTTCAAACGTAAATATTAAATTACATAACCGCGACCAATTTTTTCCTTACAAATTCTTACAAATTCACTAAGATCGTTTACTTTTGATGGCTAAGATAAAAATACTAAACTAAATGTTTTTTGTTTCTAACATACCACTCTTCATATATTTGATCGATAAAAAAAAATATTTTTTGAAAAATATTTCCATCACCCAAGAAATAGGTAGTTTCTTTCTTTAAAGAAACTTTATAGTGACAGGCCAAACAAATTGAGGCGGAATTAAATGGGATCAGTGAGCATCGAACGAAGAACCGTCTCCTGGGCCAATTTAGACCAACAAATTCCCTTTTTCGAAATTTAAATGTAAGATTAAGGGCAAAGATTCGTCACCCTAAAAAATATTTATTTTCGAACCTCGAATCAGCCAGTTTTATTCTTGGTAAACTAGAAAATAATTCTCTATTTATAGCCCGTAATGGAAGTATGCAAGCTGTGGCGCAATAAACAGCGTTGCTGGAATCACCAACTGATTATTTACAGTAGAACCAGACATAAATATCCCTTCAAAACTTGATTATTGTAGTGCTCAGAGTTACACACAAATCATCACAATACCTACTAAAATGCCCATAGAGCTGGAAATGAAATAATTATGGATACCATTTGTTACATTAGTGTAACGTAACGAATTCAATGTTTTAGAAAGAACAAAAGAGCGAAGTCATTGGAAAAAATTTTGGAATGCTATTTCTGCTAGAGGATGGTTAATTATGTGTTCCACGCTAATTAGTCGAGGGCCATCGCCCAGTAGGAGAGCGGATATATACCGATTGAAGTCCCTCTGGAGGAATAGATATGGAAAACAGAAATTGTGTTCCCTTGCCTCATCAGAGGGGCACAACTTTGAGGTTAACTGAAAAATGGATTCATTCAATTTGGGGATACCTACAATAGGTAATGAACTGTCTCTATTTCTGTGATACTCTCTTCTTCATGTTCATCTGAGTGGTACCGAATCAGAGTTAGTTAATAGTTAATAACTATGAGTTGCAAGAAAAAACATTGAACGCCTGCCTCGAATTCCACAAAATAAACAACAATGTCGAAAATCTGTCAAAAAATGTAGTACAGGAAATATGGTTGCAAAATTGGTACTAAGACATGGAGGAGGAAAATCTTCTATTTGATACATAACTCTTGTTAATTTGAATTTAAATCAATTGCACTTACAAGAATAGCACAGTGAATGGTAATATAAGTTGGGAAACACTGCATAAATTCACTTAGCAGTGAATGCAAAAACTTAACTTAAAAAACTTAACTTAATTGATAATTGATCCACACTTTTGCCATTGAGTTAAGGATTGCGTAATAATACTTTGAAAACAGGAATTTTCACCTTTCTTTCGGTTTTTGTGAGTGGAAATGAATGAACCTGGCCACGAATAGTATCTGAGCACCTTTTGAGTTTTATGTCAATCAATTCAAATTGTTGTCAGCATACTGAATGAACGCTGTATACTACAATTTTTCATTAGCCTGACAAAACAGATCCCTAAAGTTTGATTTGAATTATAAAACTGTTATTTTTTAATAACTTTAGGGCCACAATTGAATGTTTATAGTAACTTTCAAACCTATTTCATATTTATAAAGTTTCTAATTTGTTAGTTTTAACCGATAGAATTTTCGAAGCTGATGGTAGTTTGTACAAAATGTACTCCATTTTCAAATAAGCTTTAAATGAAGCCATTTATATGTGTATTCCTTTGAAGAATCATGGACGTCGATTTAGCCCAAACAAAAACAAAAAAGCTTAATGTGTTAAAAAAATCATAGAACAAAAACACATAAAAAATTATAAAATAACTAATTTAGCTAATGATAAAGCTTTATTTGATATAAGAAACAAAACATTTAATTTTCGTTCGAACTTTTTATCTTAAATCTATACATAACATTGAATGTGATATTAAAAAATTTCTGAATCATTTTGGAGATTTTATAATATGAAGCGGAAGACTAATGGACCACCGAATTGTATAGGGTATGATGGAGTAGGAAGGAATGGTGCAAAGCCTGTTTGCAATATTTCCATCAAATTTTTTACTTCGGTTTACAATAACAATGCTGTATTTATAAGCATAATATTTATTTTCAAGAACTGTTTAATATTGGTCGGTTTAAGTTTGAAGTAGGGGAGTTGTTTGAGTGATATGTAAACATTAGATGCAACTAAAAGTGATATGATAAACTTCTGGCGACGCTTTTAAGAGGATATGTGCACTTTTGGCACCTTCTAGCCTAATTTTTAAAAAATCGTAATCAATTGGAGTTTTTTTATATAAATGTAAATTGTATTTTATTATACCAATATTTATCGCTATTTACAGACCGATTGTTAAATTGTCTACTGTACACAAATTATTATTTGCTATTGTAAAGATTAATTACACGCCACAACAACTAATATTAGCATTATTTTAGCTAATTTTTTAAACACAGATTTTATAAAAGCTTTTGATAGACTCAATCATAGTTAGTTCATTTACAAATTCAGCAATTTAGAATTTCATTCCAATATGTTGAAATAGTTAAAATCACATTTGAAAATAGGATTCTATATGTAAAAGAACCTGCTAACGCGAAATCCGGTGTAGTGCAATATAGGTACCTTCGACATATTTTATTTTCATTATTAATTAACGATACACCTTTTAACATTTAAATTTTGTAAAGTTATATTATACGCCAATGATTTAAAAGCTTGGGACTAAATTATGCTGAATGCAAAATGTTATCAGTTACCCATAAGAAGTTCGCAATATTAAATAATAATCCATTTTACATTTGATAGAACTTGGCGTTTATATAGATTCAAATCTTTCATTTACCTCTCATTTATAACGCCTTATAAATAGAGAAGTGTTCATATTGTTTTTTTTTTTTTTTTTTTGAAGCGAAATGCTACCGAGTTAAAAAATGCCTTCAAATTGAAAATACTGTATTTTGGTTTCGTTCAACACCAATTTGAATATTGTGATATTACGTGGGACCCGACTTATAATATATATATGTATATACAGGGTGCCCGTTGGAAAGGTGTGCTATTTTGTTTCTTTATTATTTTTGATTAAATGAAAGAAAATGGATCATATGTTGGTAAATGTTTTACTTAATATCGGCAATTATGTATGGAGCACAATATCAGATAAATGTACGCCTCTGTTAGCCTCACAAATGCGAGCTGTTTTGAGCACATTTTTCATTACATCCTCACACATTTCACGCTGTATTTCATTAATTTCATTACGAATATTTTGTTTGAGTTGTTCAAACGTTTCTGGTTTGTTTGCATAAACCTTGCTTTTCAGATATCCCCACAAAAAGAAGTCCGGAGCAGTCAAATCAGGCGAAATAACTTGTTGTGGAAAGAGGTCTCGCAGTAATTCTATTGTAATCCTGGCTGTATACGATGTGGCACCGTCTTGTTGATACCACATGGTTATCAAGCCCAAAGCATGCAATTGTGGCGTTAAAAAGTTTTCAATCATACCACGTTATCGCTCCCCATTGACAGTTACCGTTACATCGTTTTCAGCTTCAAAGAAGTAAAGTCCAATGATTCCTTCTGACCAAATTGCACATCAGACTGTCACTTTTATTGGATGCAAAGGTGACTGATGAGTTCTTTGAGGGTTTTCCATTGCCCAGAACAGACTATTCTGTTTATTCACACATCCATTCAAATGAAAATGTGCCTCGTCATTCATTATGATTTTTTCATGAAAATCGAGGTTGTCATGAGCGAGCTGTAACATTCCATTGGCATTTATACGGCGGCGTAAATGGTCTTGTGGAAGAAGCTCTTGTGTCAACTGAGTCTCAAATGGAAACAAATGGAAATCCTTCCGCAAAATTGTGGCCAAAGTTGTTCTTTGAAGACCAAACTTCTGAGCACAACTTCGAATTGAGGTTGATGGATTGTTTTGACCACTTTCTTGTGCAGCAGTAATGTTTTTAACCGATCTTGCAGTAAGTTGTGGTCCATGCTTGGTCCTATCAGCTACAGACCTCTTTCTTCGAAATCATTCACTGCACGTCTTGTTGGCACGTTGTTTCTGCCAAAAATTTTATGTAACTCTCTCATGGTCACAGTAATCGATGATTGATTTTGATAAAATGTTTTAACTATTAAAACACGTAGGTTTATCGAATATTTTTCCATAATAAATTTGCCACGTCTCTACTTCACGACTGCCAAATATGAACTGTGAAGACTAATGTTTAACAAAATGGCGGCAAACAAAGTAGTATACCTTCCCGACGGACACCCTGTATAATTTTATTGCATAATATATATATGTTATGGCAATTATATTGCCATTTTCGCTTTAATGTGCCAACGGCGAATATGAACAACCTTAAAGCTTTTTATGAATAGACATAGTTATTCATAGACATAATTATGAATTGAATGAAATTATAGCGAGAAGTTTGGCTTTATGCAATAAGACATCGTTCTA
Organism: Philornis downsi; assembly: GCA_019455685.1. Classification (NCBI taxonomy): domain Eukaryota; kingdom Metazoa; phylum Arthropoda; class Insecta; order Diptera; family Muscidae; genus Philornis; species Philornis downsi. The sequence goes on from JAHXMU010000826.1 coordinate 790,210, forward strand.
TTTTTAAAAGACCATAATCATAATAACAGTCCAATAGAAATTTGCATGAAATTTACATATATAGATGGGTTTTGCCATAGCTGAGTACAAATTCAAAGGGTTAAAACGGCGGACCCAATATAGCGACAATGAAAATCAAAATAAAAATATGTTAAAAATAATACATATCAATCCGATTTTCGGATTTCTTGTATTCTATAACTCGCTTTTTCTCGCTATTTGTAAATTAAAATTTTTGAATTAGGGGTAATAAAAACGAAAAATATCAAAAATCATCTCATTCCTTATGTACAATCATAAAAATTAAGTTCGAAAATATAGCTTTTTGAACAATTTATTATATAATTTTGGTAAAAGAAAGAAAATATGTATATTTCGGAAGTTGGAGTGGTGCCCTACAAATATCTCAAATATTTCTAACTGATCAAACCAATAGTTTCATTCATTATTCTTTGCTAGCACCAGTAGACCCACATCCCTCATTGAAGAAATTCTATTCTATCCCATTCGTGAGATTTTATGAGTTTCTTTTTATTACTGTTCATAATTTAGTACGACAATGTCTGTCCAATCCTTCAAAAACTTCATATTAAATAGATTTTCGATTTCCCATTCCACACTTGAAGGTATTCTTTTCATAATACAAGACACAAATTATTGAATACAGCAGGATATACAACCAGTCAGACAGACAGTGAAGAACTGGCAACATAAGAGATGTGATAATGCAAACATTTTCATTTGGGCATTAAGATGATTTTAATGTTCATGTTAACTGGGAAATTTGAAGCATCAGAAGAAGCCTTTACACGATTTCACTTCCATAAAAGTTATTAAATTCTCACAACAAATAATCCGTTCAATGCACTCAAATGGATTCCAACTAAGTGTACTAACATACACACACATACACAGTCACGCATGCATGGATGACAGCTTGTCAATGGCTAAGTCACAATTAAATACATATTTACACACACACAGATGCCCGCATGTAGCATGTGTAAATATGTATAGTCGCATAAACTAACGCAATCTGACATAAACAGGCACATAAATATAATGGCGCGCACACGCACACAACAATTAATGATAGGTCATTATAACTTTGAAAGATATTCAGATTTCCCAGTATTGGGAAGCAATTAACTGTGAATGTTTGTAGTATTAACTGTGCAAACCTATTTAATAATAATGCGACGAGAGTGCGAGTGAATATTTGACGAGCGATGGACAAACACTTAATGAAATCAATATGTAGCTGTTTATGCGCCCTGTGCGCGTGTCCGTAATTGCATCTTATGTGCTTTACACTATTGTTGTCAGCGATGCCTTTAAGAAAGCAAAACAACACCGATTAAAAATAAAATTACTATCACACCAGCACGAAAGGTAGAGAATGGGAAACGCGCAACAACAATGCGATCATCGTCGTCGTCGACGCTGCCATGAAATGCCTTCTAAATGAATGTGTGAAGGATTTTCCGTTTCCGGAAGCATTGCCAAAGCCAAAACGGAGAGAGAATATTTGAGAGGAAAAACAAATACACACACAAATCTGCTCAGTCCGCTGAGTTTTCGCTTTCTCTTCCTCTCACTCTCTTCTCTCTCTCTCTCTCTCTTTCGCTTCTTCTCGTTTAACGTAAGAGCACAAGAGCATGTGCATTCGCCAAAAAGTAACTGAAGCTTTTCACCACCGTATTCAAAAGAGGACTACACATTGGCAGCGTCCACCACATGGTGTGTTGTTTTTTCAGCCAGAGTTCACAGTTCATATGGGTTGGTAGCATTTATAACATTCTTCATTAACACTTTTTAAGAACCAATTTCATTAAATTTTGCTGCTTCGCCAAAAGACTAAATATTAGTGATACTAATACTGACCTATTTCTATATCTTCACATGAAGGAAAGAAAATTTATTTTTGATGCGGCAAAAAAAATTCACTTCCAGAAGGAACCATTTAAAGCAATCTTTTGACCAAATGTGTTTCATGACTTTACGTCGATCAATTTATGTCCATCAGTTTGGCCCAAATTTACCAGAGCTTAATATTGTGCCAGATAGCAGGCGGGAATGGCATGCGGATCATATTGACCCAGGAGGTATCATCCTGATGCCTCCCGATTAAATGTATATATTCCTATATCGTCACTCCGTTTCTGATACCTCCAATACAAATTGACAACTTTAAGAAATTCAAACTTTCCTCTGAATTTTTTAATAGCAGACTGCAGTAATTTAACGCTTTTTTATTTCAAAGCATTTGAAAGCATCTTATTTGATACGAAATCGCTATCTTCTTTGGTAGCTCCTATTGAAATGACCAATTTATTGAGTTGAATTGAACTTAGCATTTGATAAGCTTTAGTCTGGGAATCAAAATAGACTAAAGCCACTCCCCTTTTGATAACTGCCATACAAATTTTCTAATTTTCTAGAATTTAAACGTTCCTCTGTAATTTCTAACTCGTAAGCAGTTGTAATACTTTTGCCTGTTATATTGCTTCATAATGTTTGGTAAAATCTAGATGTCGCTCAGCGTACCCCCAAATAAATGGCCTATTTATCACATAAATTGTTAAATTCACATCTTTTATTCAGTTGCACTAAATTGCGTCAAATTTGACACATATTGCAGGTTAGCAAAATGATGTTTAAAAACGATAATTTTGGAAGATCCGTGGAGAAAGTATGGAAACAACTGTAAATGCTATACTTTTCTAGTCCATTTAACATTTCTGTATTCGGAAGGTTTCTCATACCTGCCAGAGACTTTTTTGTGGCCTTTCCTGTTGCCAAACTGCATAGTCGTATACCTTCTGATATCTCCCGCAAAAATTGATCGGTTATTTCAACTGATAGGCTACACCCAATTTGCGTGGAATTTAAGGCCCATAATTATGAGATAGTAAATTGCAATTTATAATAAAATTTTCACAATATTTTGAGTGCAGTACTCATATTTGTAATTTTTTATAGTTGTTCGATGCTCTCCTACACTTCATTCTACTCACTGGACATTTTAATGATACAGTTTTGTGCCAAAGATGTTAGTAGTGGTATTTCTTTTAAAAATTAATAAGTTTCGCAGGAGCCGATCCTAATTACAATTATTATACATGTCCTGCGGAAAGTTCCTGATGTACCTGTCGCGAGACAGAACTTACCGAGGAAGTGGAGTGCAAGCAGTAGGGAATGCGGCTTCACAGACTTATATTTGATAATAAAAAATGTAAAACAAAAATTTTAATTTTAATAACAAAAAATTTTAATAATAAAACTGCTAGATTTGTCCAATGTTTACATCTTTTATAAAACGTTTTACCTCAGCATTTTCAAATAAAATATATGTTTTTAACATGGACAAAATTTGAAACGAAGCTTGAAAACTATATGAAATATTCGAACTTGGGAATTAAACATGAATTTTTATCTTCCGTTTCAGATTAATGAGTTTTTAATCGAAACTGTTTAAAATGACGGATAATTTTCATTCAAAAATTAAAACGATTTTTTTAATAAAAATTCCAAATTAATTAACATGTTAATTGAGTTTGAGCTTTTTTGAGCCTATTGTTTTTGAAAAGTGTGAAACAAACTTCAATTTATTTCGTTTTTAATATAATTGTGTATAAAATTTCTCATTTAAAGTCGTTATATATGAGACCGCGACACGATATTATGCGGTATTCTTGTGATATGTCTATCTAATTCAATTCGACGACATTTTATGTTTAGGCCAGTCCTGTGGCATGCCTATTGAGCGATAAGTTTCGTGAGAACTGATCACGTGCCTTCTTTCGTACCGGTCCATTTCTGCTTGGGGTATACCTGACTTTTTTTTGTCAACAAATCAAATCAATTTACAAGATGTGGGTGTATTCAACATTTTCGTCGCCTATAGAAAAGTTTAATATGGAGCGGTATTTAGAAAAAGTCTCATTTTTACACATTTTGATTTTCGTTCCAAATCCATTGATTTGAATTAAGTGTAGTGTTGGATTTCAAAACCATCATTTATATATATATATATATATATATATATATATATATAAAGTGTATATTTTAGTAGAAAGACTGGCTAAATAAGTTATGCCCACTCATCTTACATCATAACTAGATTTTATCCAAATTTAATCATTAATGTTACCTTTTTTACGATATTTTATGAACTATTTTAGTTGGATAAAATGGTATAACTTGCCAATAAAATCCCTGTAACGCTTTCAGTCTCTTCAAACTTTGTAACCTTGCCAATTCCTTGCACAGTAGGTCGTTTCTGACGACCATAATCACCGCGTTAGACACGAAAAGTGACCACGTTTGAATTACCACTTTTGTAGTAAGTTTCAACTATTTTTACGCGTTCTTCGGTTGTTAACCGATCCATATTCGGAAATGGCAGCTGATAGTCTTGTCAGACCAGCGGTTTTGAAACTACTAAATGGATAACTCTGTATATCGGATCATATTTTGGGTAAAGAAACTTATGGTAATGGTTTTTTTCGCCTTCATCTGACTGAAGTGATTTTCTTTGAAATTTTGTGTTAAAAATTATGGGAATCTCATATTTTAATTTAAATAAAATAGTCCGGAAAAATGATTTTTCTTCTTGGCATTTCTTCGTATTTTAGCAGACGCCATTAAAAGAAATTCGAGCGCTTCTCCTCTTATTAGGGCAAAAACCAACTTCTTGAAAACACACAATTTTTCTCGCCTCTATCAACCCAGCAAAAAAATGTGTATCTAAAGAAACAAAAATTCTTCAAAACTTGAGATGGGAAAATGGTGAAAAATGTCATAATCACCTATGAAATTAATAGGATTGTCATAGGAGGAAAGCACTATTTTATGATGTCAAATCTTTGGTTACAAATTTTTGTTATTCATCGCGTGTACGCGATTTTCGTACCAGAAAAGTAACTTCCTATTTGAACAAAATTTTGAAAGTACTGTTCTCCTATGCATTCCCACAAAGAAGTTTATCAGAGAGAGTTTGTCTTTGTTAAAATTCTTAAAGGAAGTACCTTGCATAAAACATGTCGATGCGCTTCGCAAGTCTAAAAATGATTTTAGCATATGGCCTACTCGGTAAAATCGCTCGGAATACAAACAACAACTTGGAGTACCTCGTCTTCATGTCAATTAAATATAAACGTCCATAAACGTCTACTTATAACAAAGGAACCACTTCTGCAAGACGTACATTGAACACTTTTTTCCAAATTATTCTCCGACAACTCTGTCAATAGATGATATTCTTGTTTGAAATGGATGTAATCCCTCTGCATGCTTATGCTTGTATGCATGCATGTATGCCAGTGTTTGTAATGCACAAACGTTTGTATTAAGTTACAAAAAGAATCACGTTTTCCATCGCAAGAATTAAATGTACCGTGAATGTATGTGGAAATGTGTGTGTGCGTGTGTGTGTATACGTTCAGATGTAAGCGGTGAGGACATTCAGTGCACATGTGTGTGGGTGCCATAATAATGGTGTTTCTCTTCTACTTTTGCATTTGCAACAAAATGATTCCTTTAAAATATTTTTATGGCTATTTTATGTTGATGCGTCTGTGGGTTGCTTGATCTCTGTTGTTGTTGCCGTTGTTTTTGAGCTTGCCCTGCTTTGGCCGTTTGGCCGACTCCCCTGTACAGATTGAATTATTACAACAATAAGAACTGAAATTGTTGTTTTAAAATTAGAAAACACTCATAAATACTCGTGTAAATGCAATGGGTGGACTACGACTACAAACAAGCACTTTCCCCATGTCCGATTGTCAAACAATTGTTCAACGGATGGATGAACTCTCTACGTGACAGTGTTTTCTAAAAAGACTATACAAGGAGCTGCCACACACAAAGCCAAAAGGTAGACACTGACAATTCATTTGTGTGGGTGACCTATTTCACACTCAAACAAGGTCACTGCAAAGAAGCCAAATGAGGTACTCGATCCCACTAGTTGATAGATGGAGAGGTCAAAAGTGCAGAATCGATTTATCTCGATAACGATGTCAGCGTCCGGGTAGTGCATAATATGAGAGTTAAATAAATTACTTGACATCAAGATGTCACAGGACAGTTTTCACAAATTTAAATGAAATTTCGAGCATTGTCGTATTTTTTATATCAGAGACTTTTGTACACTCTACAGAAGCCGAAAGATACGAAGCATGTCAAAATTCCATAAGTAAGCGAGAGGCAATACAGGAAATTCGGAAGTGAGCACTACCGAATGTAATCAATATTGTTTGTTATAAACTAATAAATTTGACAAAAACCATCGCTGTTTTAAAGTTGCATGCTTATACACGGCGCTATAAAACTTTGCACAAAAATTTGGCTACAAAAGTGTTGACCACTTAACGGTTTAAAATTAGGGAATCAAACCGAAACTTATTTTGGTTACTGCTTTATTAACGACAGTATCGATTACACACATTTCGGGGCAATGACTAATATAACATAACGACTCACTAGTTCTTTAAATGTCTACAACGATTCGATTTTCCGAAATAATTTTATTTATTTTTCAATTCAAAATTCATCAATACGAAATAAAATCGCATTTAATTTAATTAATTTAACAAAAACTCAGGTTTATTTTCAAATGTAAATGACAACAATTGTAATTGTAATGGAGGTTCAATTAAAATTTGGTTTTAAATTGATACATATTAATATTGCCACCCATTATTTTCCATTATTTTTCATTTCTGAGAATTCCAAAATCACTTCAAATTATAGGTATACAAAATATATTTAAAAAAAATATTCCTGTTCGGGTGGCGATGAATATGTCAAACAAAACGTCAATATGTTTTATTCCATTTTGATGAAAAGCAAAAACTTCTTCCAAAACCAGAATAAAAACTGCAGTCATTTTGAATTGGTGCAATAGTGTGTGTGTGTGTGGATACCGGAAGAGGCGTAGTAAACCATTAGTTTCTTGTCAAAAAATTGAATTAACGCACTATAAGGGAATGCTTACAACTTGCTGAAATTTATTTCTTCTAATTGAATGAATCGTGCGAACCTACAAATATCTGGATTTGATTAGATAGTTTGTGCAGGTGGTACTAGGAAGGGCTCCGTTATCCGGTCGTGTTTTGACAACAGTGGACAAAAAAATTGAAGTAATTGCAATCTGCGAAATATAGATTACAGGTAAAAATAAAATTTGGATGAATCGGCCATTTTTATGTGAGAGTTGCCAGAAGATGAGCGGAAATGCCACCCGCTCTTTATCAGAGCTAAGTTCATCAAGCGCATGATGTGTGATACGTTTAACTGAACAACTGAAAGATATAACTAAGAATATATAGCCCATCTGTATGGGAGGTACGGGATGAGGCGTGGTTACTTGGCCGATCTGCCCCTAGTATGTTCATTACTGAAATTTTTGTTAATTATAAATTGAAGAAGAAAAAATTAATTGCGGTAAGTCGCCCAATTGCTATGGGACGCACCGAAAGAGACGTTGAATGCTGCTCATTTTTATTCTTGAACTCTACATTTGTGTGGGAGATAACAAAATAGGCGGGGTAAAGCCATTTGTTATCATTCTCAGATTCAAATTTATCGAACAGCTGCTTCCAAGACATGAACGTAGGAATATGGTATATATCGGAGATACCAGAAGCGGCATGATTATTTAATCGATTTCTTCCTAGCATTTACCAAGTGTTACTGTCCAACATAATAGATCATAATTTTGTTTACTGGAGCCTATAAACTACAAAATAGATACGAAAGATTGAACTTTGCAAAATTGGAGAATTGTTATGGGAGGTACCAGAAGGGGCGTGACAATGTGGCCCATTTTCATGCTCAGACCCCGCTTTAGCAGACTCTGAACATGACTCAAATTTGGCTGAATTTAGCGCATCTACACATGTGAGTCTACATTTGAATAAATTGACCGAAACTTAATCAGTCCTCTACAATATTGAACAAAATCTATCAAGGAATACCAAACGTAGCATCACGGTCGGTCTTCTAATCGGTTGTAGCAAAGTCAAAATTTGCCATATATCATACGATTGGAAATCTAAGTTCTGAATCGAAAATTATCGACATTGCCACGCCCATTCCGGTACGATCTATTCAAATCAATCAATTTATCGAAATTCGATTTCCCATTGTAATCCGTAATTTGTAATCTGAAGTTACTTAAATTCTCGTCAACCATAACGCGTTATAATACTAGGTAAAATGTGAAAAAAATCGACGGAACGATCACATGCCCAGATACCTCCCATACAAATTACCGTATTTGACTTACATACATATATATATTTCTAGATTCGTATCTTTCATTCAATAGGACTGTATTCAGTACAACAGAACTCGCAACAGAAAATAAAATGAACTGTCACGCCCCTTAGAGTACTACACATGTAAATTGGCCGATTTACCAAAAATCGGTGGTCCTTCTATATTTCCCAGATGGAGGACTTCAGAAAGTTAAAATGTTGCTTATTTTTCGGAGCAACATAAAAAGACGTTGGGTGAATGTATGCGTAAGTGCAAACCATATCGAATACTATATATTTTCATCCCGGGTGACGTTATAAAAATCTCTGTAATTCGCATTTGCCTTTTGAATGGAATCTATAATTAACTTTTTATAACATTTCTATTCTTAATGCTTTAGTAATTTAAAATATTTAGGTAAATCTAGCAAATATTGTGTAGCTAATAAATTTCGATAATGTGGTTATATCTTTTTCCAAAATTCGGGGTGACTCTAACGTAACGTATATAACTTCAGCAGTGTGAGGTGTGTGTTTGACATCTCTTCAATATTGTACTTATTTGGTCTAAATTAAAATTACCACTTCTATTTGGGAAAATTAAAATTTTTACAAAGGAATATAATTTTAATTAATGGCAGTATTTCCTTGTCACTAATATCTTTAGGAATTGAAATACATTTTACTCTTTTAATAATAGATGTGTTCACTTCCAACTTTTAATAATTTTAAATCGAGTGCTACTTTCTTTTGCTTGAAAATGCTTAGCTCAATATTATTGATTCGGGCTATTGCTATGAAGACTTTTTGCATCATACAAAATCCAAAGTGAAAGCTGTTTTTTGTGAACACAAACAGCAAAATGATTTTATTATAGCAAACAAATAAGATCAGTATTATGGCAAACATAATTTAAAATATGAACGATCTTATTAAAAGCATTTCCACTATTCTAAAACCAGTGAAACTTGGAACATATTTTGTAGAGATGTGAAAAAAATCTCCCATCTATTCGCACAGACTTATTTTGCAAATGTTCAAATTTGCATAGAGAACAACAATAAGATATTTTGCAATAATTGTCTTCCACCTTCAAAAAAATTGTAGAATTCCTATACATATCCGTATTTTTGAAGCAAATAATTTTATTTATTTATAAATTTTTAAATTCTTACATTATTACATATGTATACTAGTATACTAAACAGAATATTTGTATACTTGTATATTTGTATATTTCTTCCGAACAGTCGTTTAAACTATCGGATCGGTTACCGCGAAATTTTCCCAGCAAATTTATGTCGACTTGGAAGAATTCATAGACTATATTAGATCTTGACTGAACAAAGGAACGTGGCGCCGGGCACACAAACGACATATGCTACTGGCATAGAAAGCAATATGTTCGAGCAAAAAGTGAGCGGTGCCCCGCCTGTTTTTGAAAATCCTTTATGCCGGCCTAAAAACCCAATCGACCGTCATAAGAAACTTAAATGTATGCTACTATCAATCTCGAATTTGTTATGCTATATTGGGTGAAGCATGTGAAAATAGGTGTGGCACCGCCCAAACAACTTATCATTTGGAATGGCCATATTTCATAAACTATTAGATATGCTATCTTTTACAAATTCTCTTTAGCAGCTAATGTAATGAACCATCAGTAATGATCCACATAATGGTATGTTTCTACCATCATCATGCATCATACTCTTTTGATTATCTCATAAATTCTAAGCTATAACCAAATTAATATTTTGTTTTCGTCCGGTAAGATCAGTAAATCCGATGATTGTCATTTTTTTTTTAATATTTGAAAGATTAGGGCAATAATAAGCTAAAACCTCTGGATTTGTTAAACATGTCCATAGGCACAACAAAATCGACAGCGTTTTTCTTTAGGTTTAGTTCGATACAACAAGGTTTGACAATTATATGATTTCGATCCTAAAATAATCAATTGCTATCTGTCTTTGGGAGAGTGCTAACGTCGACACTTAGATACTTCGGGTATCAAGTCATCAGTAGTATTCCGTATAGGTTGGAATTTGGCCAATTTTTTCCAATCGCTAAACATCATTGGCTATTTTCAGTTTTCTGTTATATTTCTTTCATTTTTGTCTTTAAAATACTGAGAATCGCAGGATTTCACTGATTTTTGGTTTCAATACTTACGCTTTGGTCTTTATGCAAAAAGTTAAATATTCATTCAATTGCTTCAAAAGTTTTCAAAATAAAAAAACTATTCTTAGCCTTAAATGCTGAAAACTAGTACAAAAAATTCAGTCAGGTGACCTTCACTCAATGTCCTCCTTCATTGGTGCAAAAGTACCCATAAACGGCGTGGTTAGTCGCTGACACTTTTAAGAAGCTCCTCTGAAAACACAATGAAAGAAGTAAGAAAAAAAATCCTGAGAACGAGCGCAGTCATCCGATCAATTTTTCCAAATTTGCACAGAATTTCAGGTTACTGCAGCCTATAAATTATGGGTATGATAATTACGCCCATTTTAATTTTTAGAACTACATTTATCAAGCTCATGGCGTGTACCAAGTTTGACATATTTCAATGTAACGTCGTAAAAGATGTGAAGACAAAAATATGTGGATTAAATCGTTCAATGGTGTAGGAGGTACTAGAAAGAACGAGGGTACTTGCCTCATGTTTCCCAAGCTCTACCTGTCATTATGAAAAAGTATAATGGCCATGCCTAGCCTACCAATTAGAAATTACAGAGGAAACAAGAAGAAACTGTTCTCGCACATACCTTTTGATAACTTTTCAGCATTACTTAAATTTCTACATGCGTTAGAATGCATAAAAAATGGGAATTTACTACTTTAAAAATGAAGAATTGTATATTTAAAAGTGTGGTTAAAAATACTTCACATCTGGAAGTCTATTATCATGAGTCTGATCATTTTGAAAATACTTCCGAAAGCAGGGATTTCTTTAACTAACATACTCAATATTTTACGGAAATGAAAGTTCGAGAATCCATAGATTTCTTTTAAGTTATGAATTAAATGAATATAAATATTAAAAACCTTTCTTCGGCGGAGAATGTCAAGAATCGAAAAAAGAATCAAAAATATGATAGATATTGAAAATTTGATAAAAATCATATATCTTTAGCATAGAATCACGATTTGTAATCACGATTATACATATAATTATAAGTACCAACCATTTTTTTTTGAGATACATTTGCACCTTTTTTGCCTCCATAAAGCAAAAGGCACTCTAATGATTATACCATTCAACAATATTCTCGTATTTTTTTTTTCAGCTTATAATGCTGCACGCTGTGGCATGCTATTCAAAAACAAATTGTTAATAAATTAACTTAAGAAAAAGTTTCTCATATTCACAAGTATCATCAATTGAGCCGAAATATTGCATGAGAATGTCTCATAGTGGCGGCAGTTTAAATCCCAAAAACAGACAAAATCGGTCCAGTGAGGGGAAAAAAAACTTTCCCATACATGAACTGAACTCATCTCACATTTTTCTTCACATTTGTTACAAACTATTTTTCTATTCAAATAGCCATGACATGACGATTAGAACGCTATCGTGCAAGCGATCGTGAGTTTTAGCTCCGATACAAAAACATATCAATATTTGTGCAACGGCTACTTCCATGTGCCTGATGAAAGCTTCGATTTGTGGAGTATTCGAGAAGTCTAGCAAAAGCTTATCGAACTGACGTCGTTAAACTGGCATCATTGAGTGAGTCTAAAAATAGAATGCGTATAAACTTTTAACGTACCTAACTCCACCCAAAAATGAAGAGAACGACTTAAGGTTGGCAAATGACTAGCTTTATTTTGTTTAAAATATTATTTGAACAAATAAGTCTGAAAGGATCCTCCGTTGACGCGAAACTGTACAGTCTCCTTTCCAAAGCGAGGTCTGTTGTTAGCAAATTGTCTTCAACGCCAAAACCAGTACAGTATGACCCGGTACATCCTGATGAACATTATCACTGCTTGATGATGAAGTGGTTGTATTTGAGTGTTTTTGATTTACATAACAATAATAGTGCACACCATTATATGGTTATTCGATTATCAAACAAGTGACTGACAAAACCAGCCCCTTTTTACTCTGCGTCCCGTTCTTGTTGTGGTATTGACTGGAGATCTCAGTTGTTCTTTATCATTATTGAAAGCACTGTTGCTGTCTGAGATATCTTCAAGGTCTAAAAAGGCTGCTTTCAAACGATCAATTGAAATGTTCTTGTTTTTATTATTTACTGCAATGGTAAAAAAACTATTAAAGCGGTGCTAAGACTGTATCATTCCTAACGAAGACGTGACTGCAATCGCTTAGCTCGTTTTGCACAAAAACTTTGCTTTTTTCATGTTGGGAAGTCGGGTTGAAACGCAATTTGCTTATTGTCTTTCTAAAGTTTTGTAAAAATTCAGACTCGCTGCGTTTGGGCTTCATTTTAATGAAAAATTCGGCTGGTAAACGTAAAGTTCTGCCGTAGACCATTTCAGCAGGAGTTGATTTTATGTCCTCTTTATATGTAGACCGTAGACCTAGCATTACCATTTCCCAGTTGGTGGAGTCCTTGCACTTCAACGCTGCCTTTAAAGTGCGATGCATTCGTTCGATAAGGCCGTTTGACTGTGGATGAAATGCGGTAGTTCACACATGCTTTGCCCTTAGCCTTTTACTAAGCTCGTGAAAAAGTTCACTCTCGAACTGCCGTCCTTGATCTATGGTTATTTTTGCAGGCACGCCAAAAGGAGAGATCCATACGTTGATTAATGCAAAGGGCTACTGTTTCGCTATGAATATTTTTAATGGGCACTGCCTCTGGCCAACGGGTGAACCGGTCAACCATTGTCAACAGGTACTTGTAATCGTTCGATGGTGGCAGTGGGCCAACAATATCAATATTGATATGCTCAAAACGATCATGAACGCAGTCATAGTCTTGAAGTTGTGTTTTATTGTACCGATGAATTTTAGACTTTTGGCAATTCACACACTCTTTTGTCCATTTTGACACATTCACTGCAATTGATGGCCAGACAGACCTATCTCTTATTAATCTTTGTGTAGCGCGAATTCCGGGGTGTGATATTCCGTGCAAATTATTAAATATTTGTTTACGAAATCGGTTCGGTACGAAAGGTTTTGCTATATTTTTATGGATTTGACACCACATCAGTTGTTTCGTATTTGGCATTGCAATAGATGTTAGTTTCAAGCACGCTGTGTCATCGTTCAATATTGTTTGAAGTTCGACGTCAAAGTCGACGACTGAGTTATTTATCAATTCGATGCGCGAGGGAAAGTCCGGGACTACGTTTTCGGTCCCCCTTAGATACCGAATGTCTGTGCTGAATTGGCTAATGTAATGAAGCTGCCGTAGGTGTCGCGAGTCGGCCTTTTCTGGTTTTTGTTTAAAAGCAAGATATTGGCTTATGGTCAGTGTAAATAACTAACTGCCTTCCTTCGAGCTGATCTTGGAAGTATTTAACGCCTTTGTATATTGCAAGAAGTTCTCTTGAGTATGCGCTCCACTTCTGCTGAGAGTCGGAGAGCTTCTTTGAAAAGAAACCTAATGGTTGTGTGTTGTTGTTGACAATCTGATGTAGGACGGCGCCGATGAAGTTATCAGATGCATCGGCAGAAAGTGTGAGAGCTGCGTTTTCATGTGGGTGCGCTAGCAGTGTTGCTGATGATAAATCGACTTTAAATTTATTAAACGCCACCTTTGCTTCGGAAGTCCAGCTGATTTGTCGTCTGTCGTTTTTTACGTTGCCGGGTATAAGCTTTTGCAGAAAGTCTTGTGTCTGCGCTGCGGATGGTATAAACCTTCTGTAGAAGTTTACCATTGCGATGAAATATCGCAAATCTTTGACGACGACTAGCCTTTTAAACGATGTTATGGCTGCAACTCTATCTGGAAGCGGGAGTATCCCATCAGGTGTAACTAAATGACCAAGAAACCTCACCTGAGATTGACCAAAAACACATTTTCTAAGATTTATACTCATGTTGTGATCTTTTAAACGTTGAAAAACTAGGTTTAAATGTTCCATGTGTTGTACTTCGTTTTCTGCTGCGACGCAGATGTTATCTAGGTATGGTACCACAAAATCGAAACCCCTGAGAACAGAGTCTATGTGACGTTGAAATGTCTGACCCGCGTTGCAAAGTGCGAACTTCATGCATGGGAACTCGAACAGTCCAAATGGCTCGAACAGTTGATGGCTATTTGGTGGTACGCTCTCCCCAAATCGATTGTGGAAAATACCTTCTTCTGGGCCAATATGTGGTGAAATGTTTGAATGTTAGGTATTGGATACCTGTCTTTTTCTGTAACGGCGTTCAATGCTCGATAGTCGCCGCATGGTGGCCATGTTCCGTGCCTTTTCGGAGCCATGTGCCACGGTGAAGCCCATTGGCTATTTGAGGGGCGACAAAAAACTCTTTTTAGCATATACTCGAACTTAGATTTGGCAATTTTAAGTTTTTCGGTTGTTAGCTTACGAGGCTTAGCGCAAACTGGCGGACCATGCGTGATTATGTGGCGCAACATAGTTGATTCGTTACTTTTATTTTGACATGTCGCGAGGAGGCACTTGTATTTTTGCAACAAATGGTGGTATTTATCGTTGTTATTTATCAACTTTATTGCTGGCACCACGGCCGATCTCTTTATAGTTGATATTGAAAGACGAGTTGTGTTGTCGATTAAACGACCACCAGCTAGATCTACGCTGAGTTTGAAATTTTTAAGAAAATCTGCACCTATTATTTCAGTGGTAACTCTTGCAACCTGGAACGTCCATATAAACTCTCGTCGGAGGTAAAAATTTAATTCAATTGTTTTAGTACCGTACATAGGAATTGACGATCCATTTGCTGCGTATAGATTGGCCGTGATAGCATGCTTTTTGATGTCAATCGTTGTTGCAGGTAAAATTGACACGTCAGCGCCTGCATCAATTAAAAACTTCTGCCCGCTTTTGATGTTTGTGACAAAGAGTCGTTTCGTTTTATTGACATCCGGCACATTGCCTCCGTTATGTGTCCGAATAACTAGTTTTTTTCATAGGATGTGGTACAATTGAATTTGCAGGGCGATCTGCATTTTTTTGCGTCGTTATCAAATCTGTGGTGATAATAGTACGTATCAAAACGTTTTTCGGATGTTGGGCGTGCGCTGTGGCGTTAATGTCCGGTTTTCTCTGTCATTTCTTGAACGTGAGCGCGACTTGTGCAAGTATTTAATTTGCCTTGTGAGCTCGTCGAGTTGATGCTGCATGCGATTAAGGCCAGCTTATACATAATGCGTGTGGGAAGCTGTCCGATTATAGTGGAATACTTCCTTCTGTTCCACACAATGCCAGCTGCCTCAAAAGCTGCTTCCACTTGCCAAAACCAGAAGTCGGTGTATTCTTCGACGGATTCTGGAAGTTTGCACTTACTTGCTCCTGAGCTAATGTTTGCTCCACCACAGCTTTTTCCTCATGGTCTTTTGGCATTTTTTTTTTTGCCGTCGGGGTCACCAGTTTAGCGTACCTAACTCCACCCAAAAATGAAGAGAACGACTTAAGGTTGGCAAATAACTAGCTTTATTTTGTTTAAAATATTATTTGAACAAATAAGTCTGAACGGATCCTCCGTTGACGCGAAACTGTACCGTCTTCTTTTTAAAGCGAGGTCTGTTGTTAGCAAATCGTCTTCAACGCCAAAACCAGTATAGGTTGACGCGTTACATCCTGATGAACATTATCACTGCTTGATGATGAAGTGGTTGTATTTAAGTGTTTTTGATTTGCACAACAATAATAGTGTACACCATTACATGGTTATTCGATTATCAAACAAGTGACCGCCACAAACTCAATGAATGTAAGAATCTCTCCCATATCCCGTTCACGCGGTACGATGAAACGCATTATACTCGTTTATATGTGACAGTGCTGTGCAAATATAGAAAAGATCATTTAATTTTTGTTGGCTTCGTGCTAATTATGGGCGTGATATTTGGAATTATTAAATAATTGCAAATTTCACAGCAAGAGACGCCAATGGATGGATCGATATAACCTCTACTCTATGGGCCGCAGGTGACACAAGTAGAAAAAATTGGTCTAGTAGAAAGAACTAAATCCATCTTTGGAATACAATGTTTAAATAACTATTTATTTTATTTATTCATTAATTAAAATCTATGTAAGTATGTTGGTAGTTAATAAGTACCAGAAAGTTGCACCCCAGCTCATGCACTTTTTGAGCGACTGCCCTAATTGTGGGCGTGGTTATTATAAAAGTGGCCGTTATATATATAAAAACCTTTTTATACCACCCCAATTTATATTGAATTATAATGAACCGTAGACGTTATAGAATAACACCAAGAAGGTATGATTTTTCACATGAAAAAAATAGAAAAAATGCGTTCATTGAAATGTTCATTTACCCGACGATGAGCCAGTACACCGTCCACGACACTGAAATTTTTGCAATCCATGGGGATAAATATGTAAGCTTCGGCCGTTATTTTAGTTAATATTTTATGAATTTTTCCGCGAATTGGTTTTTTATAATTTTGAACATTTTCATTTTTGGACATGTTAATGTGTCATATAATATTTGGTAGACGATGTTAGACGGACGACCCAGTTTTTTCTTTTTTTTTTTTTTTTGTTAACAGATTACAGAACAGATTAGGAAAAAGAAGGTCGAAGAAGACTAATTTTTTTTTTTTACATTAGACCATGAGCTACCATTTTCAATTACAGTAGTAGTATTACTGTACAGTTAGCATATAGCGAAATCTTTAATATATTTAATAATTTCAACTATTAATTTATGCTGAGTAGAATATCGCAGGCGTCTTCACTAAAATTGTTTATTCCTTACCCGGAAACAGGAGAAGTGTTTTATAGCTTTGGTAACGATTCTGTTTCTATAAATTCCATTCTTGTAATGAAAAAGTAAAAATACAGGGTAGCGCACGAATCGTGCTACTGTCAGTGGGGAGTGTTATTTGAAGATGTTGTAGGAGTTTTTTTTTCGTTTCAACAGCATTTGGTTACCGCAAGATGGAACAACTGCACACATACCCAGACAAACAAATTAATATTCTGAAACTCCACTTTCTGCTATCCCCCAAGGTTCCCAGATCTGACTGCACCAGACTTCTCCTTATGGTTTTATGTCAAGCAAGAAGTGTACAAAACAAAAGCAAGGAATTTGACTGAATTGAAGCAGTCTATTAAAACAAAAATTGAGGCGATCCCGCAATGAATAACTTTTTGATCAGGTGTCGCATATGCATGCATGAGCATGTAAATCATTTGCGGTCTGTCATCTTCAAAACCAATTAGTTGTATACAACAAAATTGAATTTTCTATACAATAAAAAAATAAATAAATAAATGAAATACATTGATTAAAAAAAGTTACTTGAATTTCTTATTGTATTACAATTGGTGCGCCATTCTGTATTTTCAACTCTATAAATAACAAATAATTTTATAGCAAAATTCAATATATTTCAATACTTTACTGTTTAAATAACAACAATTGTCAGTCATTTGTTTAATTACCCAAATATTATACTGACAAACTGCATTTCGTTTCATTTTTAAGTGGTTTATCAATAATTAAATTAACTTGTCTTAGTCTTATTATATTTTGCTTGTAGTTTTGAAAGTTTATTTCAACAACTTTTAATTGGATTGTCCAACATTTTTTCTGTAGGTGAATCATATGTCACACGCATACCTAACAACATATGACGTGATGCAAAAATATTTTTACTTAGAAGCTACAGATATCATCATATATAGGTATTATATTAGCCAGCATAACTATAACAGCAGTTATAGGTTGTCATAGTTTGGGCAGTCTCTGAAACATCGTGCAAATGAAACAGTAGGTGAGTACAATTGTAATATCTTCATATTTTGAGAATGAGCAGTGTTCGGAGTCATTGCACTTTCAGATCATTCCTGTTCCGTAATTACATATAAGAATTATGTTCTTAAGCCGATATTTCAATATGTTTACAAGCTTCTTAAAGTAAAATGCATTTAGTCTAATGTGTGTTTAATATTCTAATTTACACGGAGAGAAAATTTGTGAAGTATTTCCATGTTTGCCCAAAGGTCGGGCTTTTTTCGGTTGAGGACTGTTAGAAAAATATACAATTTGAACAGTTTTGCAAAAAGTATTTTTTTGTGATCAATTTTTTCCCTCGATCCACTGAATTTGACTTGCTGATTGAAAACAAATGCAAGACTTAAAAACGATTTAATTTGTTGCAAAACATGAATAATTTTTTTAAATAATTACTTTACTTGCACCATGTATTCTCCATTTTAACTTTTTCAACCCTTTCACAATATTTGATTTTACTCAGAAAAAATATTATTGTTGTTTTTGTGTTGCTTTAAAATTTTTTTAAATAGTTGCAAATAACGAGTTTTGCAATACGGATGGGTAGATGTTAAAACGAAATAAACAATTTTTTTTAAAGAAATATGACTCTGAAGTAATTTGGTGATTTTGAGATAACTGGAAAAAACGCATTCCGCGAATCACATAAGAATAAGTCTAACGGAGTTAAATAGAATGACATCGGCAACCAGTTCCCACTGCCTCTGTGGGAGACAATCATGTACCAATGTCCATTATTGAATCAGCTGTGTGATACGTGCTATTGAAACTATCAGAAGTTCACATCCATATCATCCAAAAATGACCGAAGAAAATTTGCTGTCATCGATCCATTGACGGCCATAGCATTTTCGGATAAGTGCGGACCGACGACCACAATCCATACCAAAGAGCGGTTTTCTACTGATTTATAGCCATTTGAGCGACTTCGTCGGGTTAGCATAGTTCCAAACATAGAAATTTTGATTATTAATGTAACCGTTGATCGTCGTTTCCACAAGAGAATACCCAGTTTAATAACAAAATGTTATGATTTATGTTGCTCGGCGCTGTAGCATGGTGATATACAAGGGAAATGTATGACATAAACCTAAATTATATAACGATTTCGAGATATTTGCGACACGATGGGGAGGATACTGTTTCATGGGTGTTGGACACTGATAATCGCCAATTCATTGCCCTTTGCGCAAAATATGTTAAGAACTAATAACTTTTCAAATAGCTTTCAAATATTTCAGATGAGACTATTTTATGTCAGCAAACGTAATATTGCGCTTAATTTTAACTACTAATCCAAGCATTCATAAAAGCAACTCAAAAACAAGAATATACAGATTATTTGCAATCTCACATTTGTTGAGAAAATCTAATATTGTAAAAAATGCAAACGGAAAATCGTGAATAATTATAAATATAAAAAAAAATAAATAAAAAAATATATAATACACTAAAAATTTACTCTCGCATGTGATAGAGGATAAAGCAGTGAATATAAAACTAGAAAACAATCATTGGATTAAGCCGGGATATTCTAAAAATTTGTATTCACTTAAAAGAATTATTGATGTAATATTTTGGAACTAATGCAGTTAGTTTGCAAATTACTTGCAAACTGTGATTATCGTCATGCAAATTCAACCCGATCCGTGGAATATATCGGAAGAAAATCTGTAAAAAAGGTATTAGTCCAATAAAAAATTGATTTCACCATATTTCGCACAAAAATTAAATATCATGGATACACTTTACAGTTTTCACTCTACAGATAAATGAATTTGCGATATTTAGTATGGAATATTAATCTTTTCTTTAAGGGAATTATTAAACATGAACAAAAGTAAATATCCATGCAACTGTTCAAGACGTAATAAAGAGAATATCACTGTACGCCGTAAAGAAAGACATTTCGCTATTAAGCTGCATTTTTTAAAGTTTATATTTACAGGCTTTCCCTTTGGATCTTGTGAATCGCCCAAGACATATGGATAGTCGAATGTCGATAGTCTATGTAGAGCACTATAATCAGATGATCTGATTATCACATACCTTCACCCAACGCCCATCGTTGGGTACAAAAGTTGCTCCGAACTAATACACAGTGAAAGAACCGAAATTATAACTTACTGAAAGCTACCGTTTAGAAAATATACAGGAACCATTGATTTGCTATTCGAAAAGTTTCTCAATGATGACTCTCTCGATTACAGTTGTCATATAGGCATTTGAAAGTGATCTTTCAGCGATAAAAGAAAAAATAAATCAGTAAATAATCGCAATACAGGGTTATCCCTTATTTTGGCTTCAAAACTAAAGTTAAATAAAACACACATTGAGCTATGATTGCGATGAAACTTTTATTTCATTATAAAGCTACCGTTTAGAAAATATACAGGAACCATTGACCTTGCCATTAAATACGAAATACAATAACATTTAAATGACCGCATCTGAATTGAATACAGCAGTGGATTCTTATAAGGTTCCTCAAGCGTCAGTTTCGAACAAATACGGCCCAGTGACACCTCCAGACCATAATGTCCACCATATAGCCTCTTTTCCCGGATGAAATGGCTCTTCCACAATCACTTCTAGATTCCCCGAGCCCCATATTTGCTTGTTCACGTAACCACCAATTTTGTTTGATTGAAAGCCTACATTTGAATCACTACTTTTGTAGTAAGTTTTAACTATTTTTACGCGTTCTTCGGTAGTTAAACGATCCATATTCGTAAGTGGCGAACCTTTCTCTAAATAAATAACACGTCAAATAACGAGTATTTAACAGCTGACAGCCTGATGGTTTTGAAACCACTAAATGGATAACCCTTTATAATGAGGTTTTGAATTGGAATGAAAAAAAAAAACGAGACGAAAGTTGAAAAATTAAAAAAAGAAAACAGAAAGAAGTATTGAATTTAAAATCATCGGTTAAGTATTTGAATGATATGAGAGTCCAGAAAGAGAAGTCGGATCAATTGAGCCAGCTGTTAAAGTCGTTTTTCACATTGCAACAAAAATAAAGTCGGAAGAGTCTGCAAACCAATTGGTGGGAGGATAACAAAAGCAAATCCATTGTTTTGAAGTTTTCCAATCAAAAGAACAAAAAGGAGTTTGTGGAACACATGAAGGAGAATGCCAAAATGAAAAATATCTACATAAATTATTTCCTATCCAAAGAAAGCTTAAACCTTTTCCACTATGCTAAATCAATCAAAAATGTTGGCTTTAAGTTTGTTTCTTATAAAACCATAAAGTTATTGCCAAGAAAAATTAAATTGTTTGAGCAATGTGCATTAGCACCAAAGAAGACGTACGAGGTGTGTTCAAAAAATAAGATGAATTTTCAAATTTCACGGGCTACGTACATTCGACTTTCGATTATTATTTTTTTTTTTTTAGGTTGGTACACTCGTCTCGAAGATATGTTGACGGTTTTATCCACATAGCATGTTTAGTTTGTTTGTTAGAGGCATAAATAAGACAAGTGTTTTGCGTATTCGCCAATTTTCTGCTATCGAGAAAAATGGATCAAAGAAGTTGCATCAAATTTTGTGCAAAAAATGGAATTAAGTGCTCAAAAATACTTGAAATGTTGACATACGGTGAGAGTACTCTGAGTCAAAAAAATGTTTACAAGTGGTACAAGCTTTTCACAGAAGGTCGCGAATACCTTCTGGCCTTTTTTGGCATGCTGAAAATTAGGAACTGGACGATATGTGATTTCAACAAGACGGTGCCACGAGCCACATAACACGACCAGTTGTGGCTTTGTTGTATCAAAAGTTTTCAGATAGCGTGTGGAACTGTATCAACGACCGTGTTTACGCGGGTAATCCTCAAGCGTTGGAGCATTTGAAACCCAACAAACGACGAGATATCGCTCGAAATGTGCAAAAAAGTGGTCGAAAACTACCTCAAGTTCAGAAGCGGTCATTTAAATGGCATTCTATTTCATAGCATTATAATGAAATAAAAGTTTCATCGAAATCATAGCTTTACGTGCGTTTTATTAAAAATGAATAACGCGGTGAAATAAATGAATAAAAGGTTAGATCAGAATTGTGTTTATTTGTTGGCGATATTTAAAAAAAACATAAGTGTTACAAATTTAGAATCTTCATCGCTGGTTCATTTGTTTGGTGGATATGACAATACAATCTTATCATAAGACCAATTAGTGAAACATCTATAGGTGTGTTTCGAAATATTAAAGATGGTATTTCTGTGCATTGCGTTGTTTATGTTTGATTCTACAGCAAACTAAAATTATGCTGAAGTTGGGTGTTGATAACTGTCTAATACAATCAATTACGTCAAGTTAGGGGAATATATCGATGAAAATGTTAATCTCAATATCAATATAAATGATGAAACAGAACAAGGTTTGGTAAGCTGCTTGAAAGATACAGTCAATTTCAATTCTAAAACAAAAGAATCAAGGATGACTAATGGTTTTCTCAATCTAATGAATTTAAAAACCAACTTGATAAAACGGAGAAGAAAACGTAAGAACAATAAGATTTTGACTTAATAGGTCAAATTATACGAATTAAAAAATTACAGAATATTTTAAACGTTAATTGATTAATTTGTATTACAAGAAATATCTATTGTTTTTTGATGGTGATACAAAGAAAGTTTGGTGATTTTTAAATAAGGTATTAGAAAGGAAATCTGTTATGTATAGGTAGTTAGTGTGGTTAATGAGATATGTGATGGGATTGGTGGAGGATTTAATGGAGTAGCAGGAGCAACGCCGTTGATGTAGTTGATCATTCAATCTTGATTAAAAAAAAAATGCAAATTCATAGCCAACAGTACAACTTCTACAAGATTACTTAAAGAATAGCAGACATTATGTGCAAATTGAAAGTGAAGTATGTGGTTTATCTAAATATTTATGGAACGATGTTCACGATGTATGACTTTTATATAATTATAAACATCCGATAGTGTCGTAAACGCAGATTGAAAATGATGCCTCAGTTTTGTTTGTACATTTTCGATAAATTACTCACAAATGCTAGCAAGACAACTTTTATGCGATTTCTGCCATATTTAGTAAAAAGAGAACCAGAGATGTAGGTTTGTATAATGGGTGAAACTGTAACTGAATCAAAATCTGTTAAAAATCTTGGTATTATTTTTTCTTGCAATCTCTCCTGGGACATGCACATTAAATCGAAGACTTCGTCAGCAACTGGAATTCTAAGGAAGTTCAAGTACAAATTGTCAACAGATATCAAATTTCGGTACAGTATTCTTTAATCCATTGCCATTTGATGCAGACACCAATTGTATGTGATACTAAAAAGTGTACCAGTCTGAAATCTTTGCAGGATACACAGAATAAAGTATCAACAATTGTTTACAACTAACGGGTCGATTTAATAAAAAAAAAAAAAAAACTTTTTTCTTTTTTGTATTACAACCTGGGGGTCAATTTAGCGATTAAACTTTATACCTTCAATATGTAGACTGGAGCTAACAAAGCAAAAAATAGGTTATGCTGAACCTTATGAATTCAACGAATTATATATACATATATTTACTTGAAAGAACTGAAACACTTCTATAATTCGTATACGAGTACATATACTGATTTTGAAATGTTCAAATTCAATTTTATTAATCTATTACATCATTAATCTAATCTATAGGGCGAAGAGACATGACAATTGTATGGAATAAAATTGAAGAAAAGAAGAATGATAAAATTTAAAAAAAAACCATCCAATTTGCATGGAAAGCATCGGAAGAAATATGGTCTAACTTTAGTCTTTAGTAAGACTTAACTTTACCAAACGCTTGATCTGTGTTAAATTTGATTGTATTCGATGCAGCTAAATAAAAGGTATCAATATAATAGAGGTCATTGCAACTTCCGATTAGAAATTACAGACTATATCTTGAATTTTATCAAAACATACTTAGTGCTTTACAAGCATCCTTGTGCGGGTTTTACATTTTTTGGCTTATCAAATGACATGTAACTTGATCATTCGCTTGAATGAAGTTATATAAATGTAGTTTAATTAACATTTTCTATTTCCCATGCCATTCGATCTAATATCGCACAACGAAACGATTTCGTAAAGCATTGAGATTAAAATAATTATTAATAGTTGCTTTAAATGTTCTGGTGGCAAGACAATCCGTTTTTCAATGCGAATGGTGCGTAAATGTCGTTATGGTAAAATCGATAACCGGATATATATAATTTATATGTATTTTTTCACAATTGATCACCATATTTTATGTTTAAAAATTTCATATAAATGGTTTGCTAATCTGTCAATCATTTATCTGTTTTTAAATTTCTTTTGCTGTCTTTAGTAATTAATGAGTGCAATTATTAACGAAAAAGAAAACAACGCAAAATTTACTTCTAAAATCGGTTGGTTATTTTTTTTCTTATCTTCGAAATTAGTAAAATTCGTTAATCGCAGTGTAATGACACTTTTCCAGATGTATTAATTATGTTGGAGATGGATTCAACAGGCTTTAGCACATCTGACATCGATTTAGACTATAATGTTTTATTTTTATGGCTTGTTTTACAATCTAGAATTAGAATTTAATTATATTTGCAATATGTCGAGCCGTATTCTGAAATACCTTTCATGCCATTGTATCTGACATTGTTTCAAACGGAAATGTCCGACTAATATTTATCATCCAAACAAATTAGTAGAAGATTGCGTTAGATTCGTGTCATTGTTTTTTGACAGCAGGGGCTATTTAATGGTCGCCAATATATTAATTAATTTACGAAATAATCGGCTTTTGTACTTAGAACACTCGCTTATAAGAAGAGGTCCCAAACTATTTAACGTTTGTTATTCAGATTTATATCGCTTCAGAGAACTATTGCACCGGTTAGTTAAGTGGTACTTAACGAAACTCAAAGGCTATTTGTATAAATTTTACTAATGATTGTAGCGTACATTCACTCCGAATTACTGCACTTTGATATAAGAAATTAACTCACGCCTCATACTATATTCTGCATTAAGATTGTTTGCAGTATACACAGAACATTTTTAGACAAAAAATGTTCAACTCAAAGGCTATTTACGTAATTTCCACGACTACTGAAACTATGCTATGTATTTTAATATAAAAAAATGAGCATACTCCACTTTGCTAAAAATTATCCAATTATCCCAAACAAAAATATGTTAATGAACATTTTTGATATGGAAAAAACTACTTTTTGGCGTCAAAAGAAAATCACCATTGTGTCGAGGCGGCTTTACCATATGCCTAAGCTTGGCTCATGACGTTCAGGTTATGGCAAAATCGTCTAGCACTTACAGATGGCGCCATCTATTGGCAAACAGCGGGAACTTATTTGCGCAACTAATATATAATAATACCATATATTTGTTTTAGTTAACGTCTATTACCGTGTCTTGTTTTAAATAAATAGCCAAACTTTTGAAAAAAATTCTGTAAAAGGCGATTTTCTTACTGGGCCAATTTTGAGCAATTTTCTAATTTAACCTGCCTTTCGATATGCTATGTATTTGTTCAAAACTTCATCCTACTAGTCTAGGTGGTGCGACGTCTATCATATATTCAACAGACAATTTCTTTGACGATCAGGAGTCTATATTCTTTATGACATCTCAGTATTTGTAGTACAGCGATATTGTGCCCACCTGTGTTATAATTTTATCATTAAAGTAAAACGATAACAAGTTTAAAAGACATAATGAAATGTTAGATGCAATCAGTTGTTTATATCAGCTGTTTATTAATTGGTCATTCATAAATCAGTAATAGAAAATTTTCCTCGATAAAAAAAATGAAAAAATTTAGCTCCAGATTTCACGACCATCTTTTTATATGTAGCCTCAGAGTCTCAGCGTGAAAAGTCAACATAGTACCAGCCTTCGGCTAAAAAGCCTTTCTTCCCGTCATAGCTAATGTTGCCAATTTGACGAAATTTTGTGTGACCATGGATGAATCGGATTATCGAAAATAATGTGGCAAATTATTTTTTTAATAATACCAAATAAACCACCAGTATGTGCAGTATATGTATGTGTAGCTCAGTGGTTACCATGTGAGGCCGGCCAAAAGTTCATTATCACTTTTATTCAAAATATATTTAGCGAAATCTAATATTACTTTAATGTAAATTAAAATTTTGAATTTACTACTCCACTGGTTGAAAACCTGTTCAAAAGCAAATCAGGCAAAAGAATTTCTTAAATAAATTTGATTTTAAATTTTTTTATGTAATTATTAAAACTCATTTCGAAAACTAGAAATTTCGACGCATATTTAGTTATTCTACTCCGCAGACACATTCAAATTGCTGATCATTCGTATACCACCCTTTAGCACATAAGAATCTTTAAACCTTAAGATTTTAATCTTATTTATTTCAACGCAAGACCCTAGACTCTCATTAGCTTTTGTTCATGAGAAAAAATATCCAACCAGATATTTCCTTTCGAGATAAATTGTAATTTCCTAAACACTCAGATCATTTCCGCCAAAGCTGACAACGCTATGAAAGTAAATACATTTGCCTGTTAGGAGGCCACGATGTTGAATATTTGTGTTGTAATTAAGCACCGTGTGCTAGAATATGCATGTGTATGTATGTATATACATATATCTGAACAGAAAAAGACTTGAGCACATACACACATAATTTAAATATTCTAATGTTTTACAAGATATCTTTTGTCAGAAGGTAATATTCACCAGATGGCATTTCATTAAAGAAACATGATTAGTGGCTGCACATACACAGATACGCAGCTATTCAAATATGAGTTTATAAAAGAACACTTGTGTATATGTATGTATCTTTGTGTGTGTGTGTGTTCTTGCAAATTGACACCATGTGTTTTTCAGTTCGTCTGTACATACATATAAATATATATGAAGTACATGTGCATATGTATTTGTGTGCATCGAAATTTACACTTGACCCACCTTTTATATATACTGCTTCACTACACTTCTTTATTTTATCTTCTCTTTTGTTGTTATTTCTGTTTTTCACTTTTTTTAGCCGCTGCTTCTTCTTCTTGCTGTATATCTTCCTTAGTTGTTGTTGATGGTGTTTTACTTTGTGACCAACACTCACACACGCATAACGATGGAATACGAAACAAGAAGAAAGAGTCTTGCCACTTCCTGATTATTTCTCCGTAAACTGGAGCACGTTGTCACGAATGGTTAAGCGAACGCAGGCATTAGTATGTATATGTGTGTATGTAGAGTGTGTGCGCTTATAGAGGAATGTTTACTTCAGCTTCTTCTTCTGCTTCTAGTTCTGCTTCCTGGTTTATTTCTATTTCAGCCGTTTCCGTTTCGAGGAGCGTTGAAACCAAATGAAAATATTTTATGGGTATATTATTAGCAGTAGTGTTATCGTTGTTGTTTGTGCTGTTGAAATTTTCGTTATATCTCTTGAACTGATTACAGCAGAGTATCAAACATCATCAACCACTCGCACAAGGAGAGAGGCAGTTGCAGGAGAAATACTACACGTGTATACGCTCAGTACACCATTCACAATTCACCACCATCACCTACGTTTCGCACACATTAACATCGAAGCGTCATCACTCATATGGGGCAATGACGGAGCAGACCGTGGTAGAGTCTGAATCTGAATGGTTGTTGTTAGAGCTGGCAAAGGACACACCGAACCGTGACAGCGGAAGTCGAAGAAGAACGTACACCGTCACACACGAAATCAAATGAAATTATATGTTGAATTGGCTACAAGCGTCGCGCGCTCGCTCTTTCTCTTTTACTCTCGATATCTGTCCGTATTATAGCAATAAATTGCCAGCAGCGACAGAGCACATTATTCACGAACACGAACAGACACACGCACGCACACGACACAACACTTTGTTTCGTGTATCTGGAAATCACTATCAGAAGCAATTGTGTTGTTTTTGACAGATTCTACAACACCTTCTCTTCGACATTGTTGCAACTGGCACCGCGTGTGAATGTGCGTATGTGTGTGTTATCACAATAACTGGTTCTTTTGTAAAACTGGCGCTAGCTGAGCGGTAATCGTTCGTAGAGAATCGTCAAAGTTGGTGGCCGCCGAACAGCTGAGGCAGTAGTAGGAGGAGGTCTACGTCGACGATTACGTAGAGTAGTGGGTAGCAAGTGGCGATTTATGCCTTTTCATTCATATTCCCCGTTACTGTAGTAGAAGCACAGTAACATTACAACACATACAATTGTTACTCACAGCCAATGCCACCATAACCACAGACTATAACACATACTTTCTGGCTGTTGTGGCAGATTTATAGTCTCCCTCTCTGTGGCTTTCGCGCTCTCTCACAATTGCTCTTCTCTTCTAAAGGCTGACTGTCAGACGTCCTCGTTGTATATACGTTTCTCACACACTCTTTCTGTCGCTCGCCTACTCACTAACTCACTCAGTCAGTGGCTCTGAAGAAGGGAATTAGTGTGTGTGTGTGTGTGTGTGTGTGTGTGTGTGTGTGTATGTGCACTGTTAAAGTAGTGTAATGTCTACTTAGGCTAAATGTGTGCTTTGCTATACAGTCTGCAAGTGTGTGCGTGCGTGTCTCAGATTTCGAAGCAGATTTCTAGGAGTGACAATAAAATATATCACTTTTCTATTTTTAACAGCACAACTAACAAATATTTCGTCGTCTCATAAGACTAAGTAAAAATATCGCTCATACGACGCACACGTTCACCAAAAATATTGTAATTATGCTTTTCATATTTTTATTCTTCTTTAACCCCTTTGTCGACTTTCTGCCGTTTGACGTTCGTGTGTTATTTAGTTTTCACAGAAAACTTTCACTTTTTCAACTCTTTTAACGATAGCATTTTAGTAACGCAAACGTAATGTTGTCGTTGTAGTCAGACACATATGCATGTGCTGCATATCTGTGTGTGTGTTCATATATGGGCAGGTAATTATAACAATTTAATTACTTCTATTTTGTTACATTAATTAAATAATTTGAAACAGGAAACCGACCCAAAAAGGTACAATTTTTTCCTCCCTTTGATTTGCTTTTCACTTCATTCGTTGCTTTCCGTATTTCGTGTCACAGAAACGTTTCGTTTCATTTTTATGAAAAACTTAAATTTCTTGGATTTTTCGCTTCTTTATTCGTTTTTCTTCACTGTATACACATGAACACATGTAGCACTGCTATAGTTGGAGTAGATGGATGGGTACGTATATTATACAATATTGAACTCCTACAAGATTTTCTATAGTAAAGAACGAGTACAAGGACTGAATATATTTCTTCCAATAGCTTTTTTCCAAAGACGGTATGCCG
Organism: Philornis downsi; assembly: GCA_019455685.1. Classification (NCBI taxonomy): domain Eukaryota; kingdom Metazoa; phylum Arthropoda; class Insecta; order Diptera; family Muscidae; genus Philornis; species Philornis downsi. The sequence continues at coordinate 819,732 of JAHXMU010000826.1, forward strand.
TGGGTCACTTGATTTTCTCACTTTAGCTTGATTTTTCACTTTATTTCGGTTTAAACGTTTACTTTAATTATATGGAATTTTTTCATCATTGCATTAATAAGTTAGCCACACTTTTTCCCCATCCACACAACAGCAGCAGCATTTAGCAAATAACATCAGGAGCAAAATTCACCGCAGCGCACCAAAAACGTCAACGACCACAACGCACGAACAGCAGCCACAATACTCATCAGGATCTATCTATTGTACACGTATTTCGTAGCCATCCGAATTTGGCGAAAAGACCACAATTTACTCACAGAGCTTTATTTGCTTGGGGAGCTTAACACTCTAGTAGAAGAGCACAAAATAGGTAGAGTGAGGAGAGCGCGCATTTGCTGCAGTTCAGCATATTTGGGGGTTTGCTCTCATTCATAAACTTGTGTTATGTGAAATAAACATTATTACGGCGATGTGTTGTACTGTCCGTAGATGTAAATATGGATATGTCTATACTCACCTCTCATTAACTCTTGCAAATGTTACCCACAATTTATTTTAGGGTAACAGTTGAATTTCACCCTCCCGGCTTCTAAAAAGAGAGATAATCTGTGACAAGCACTCTTGCTGATACAAAACACTGTGCTGCAACAAACGCGAATGTTCTAGTATTTGTCAAATAACGAATATTTTTAAAGTTTTTGTATCTTTTGTGTAACAGTTGATCAGACCTGTTCCAATAAATAATTTTCCCAATTCAAATAATTGACTTTATCCTATCGATTTTTACGCGTTATATATTATTGATACGGAATTGATCCATAATTTTGCATTCATGGCATTGGTGACCGACCGTGCCGTGGTGGTTAATACACTCGACTACCGTTCGCATGACCCGGGTTCAATACCGCAAACAGCCATCTATCATTATTTGGTCGGCGTAATTGAGTAGTCAAGTAATCGCCAAGTTTGGTAAATGTTTTTCAAACTATGGCTTTCGGAATTCGTCGTTAAACTGTAAGTCTCGTTGAATTAGTCTAAATATAGAGCTTCCAAATATAGAAACTTTTCCATATATCATTCATGTAGTGCAAGGGAATTCGTTTTTTATGCCCGGTTCATAAAAACATTTAGTATCGCTCAACACAATGCAATGCTGTGGTAGTTAAAACCTCCCATTCATGTATTCCTCACACAAATGACCCTAATCCTAATATGATGTTTTTGTCAGTAATTTTAAAATGGCTACGCAAATTCCTTTAAGTGTTGCAGGTTGTAATTGCATCGCACATTATAGCTTAGGACTGAAATTGAATGAGATAGCCACGTCCATTAAGACAAATTCCATACATAAGGGCAAATTTGATCAAAATCAATTATTTTATTCATAGGCTCTAATGATCCAATATTGAATTAGATCAGATCTAATATATTGTAGAACATAACATAATCCGAATCCCGGTAATTTTTCCGCTCAGATATTGCACTCTTCACTCTAAAATTAAGATGCCCAGACATAGGAGACGCTAAAATAATATTACATATTTTTGTCATGACCCAAAAGGGCCAACAATTATACGAGTATATTAAATATTTCGGAACTTTACTTTTAAGTAACAATTACAAAACAAACTCCCTAAATTGTATTAAAAGGAAATAGGATGAAAGTAATTGTAAGTCAGCTCAATTGATAAATAATTAACGTCAACGAATTTGCCACGACTAAATGTAAGTTATAGGAATACCACTTATGGAATAGTTGAAATTTTAATTAATACCGACTACGCAGTTGTTTTTGCGTATATTTGTACAGACATTTAAAATAGATTTCATCATCATTTTAGATTTTGAAGTCACTTTTATGGAATCTTTAAACTAATAAGACTAACTTAATTTTACTTTAATCATGCAAAAGTGATTTTTGCAAAGTTTGTCCTTTTGTGTGTTTGGAAACAAGAGCTTAGACAAAACTCAGAAACATTTTAAAAAGTTGTAATAAAAACAACGCCGGGTACCAGAGTTGCCCCACAAATTGTTACAATATATAATAAGTAAAATCGGTATTTATCTTTACACCTACCGCTTTAGAATGGGAATTGTGCTCCCTTTTTATACCAATAGTATAAATAAAAACTTAGAAAAACATATTCTCATGAGTGGAATGGTATAGCATCTTACATTAATTTCGATTGCACGTATTCTATTTTGCGACTCCCTATTTACCGACGGTTTCGAACTTCAGTTTGAGAAGCTTTTACCAGACTAGTTGATTACTTCACTATTCGACCGCCGCATGAACGTGTACGTGTATAAAAATCGGGTTCCAAGCAATAACACAAATTCTACAAAATGTTATTTTTGTTATTAAGTTCAGAATCTATAGGCGAGAAACCACAAATTTAACTTGTCATAAAAATGTACTTTTTGTTATTTAGAAGAGACAATTTGAATTAAAAAATTTACAATTTTATTATGAAGTTTAAACAGGAGCAGGAAAAAAATTCTTAAGAAAACTTGAAATTTTTTAACCTTGCTTAGAGCTTAATTGTTAAAATAAGAAAACGAATCGAAAAATTCTTGTCGCAAATTTGAAAAAGAATGCTGTCTTTGCACGCCTAAAAACCGAAATATTTCCAAAGTTTAGTTGAACAAATGAAAATATGAAAACTAAAACTCTTTTTGGATTCTTTTTATCTTTGGAATAAATTATCTTTGAAATAAAAAAGTCGAAAAGGAAAATACCTCCTAACAATTTTTTGGAAGGAAATATACAAAAAATTTTCAAGTTTGATGAATCAGAAAACAAAAGGAAACAGGAACTATTATTTAATCATAATTTTTGTTATTTTTAAAATCAGAGTGAAAAGATTTTATCTTAAATTAAAAAAAATAAAAAATTGATGTGTCTAGAATCATTTTTTTTTTTTTTTTTTGAACGACAGACGTACAAATTATAAAAAATTTGCTGCACCACAAAAAAATATTTTTTCATTTCTTTGAATTAAAAATATTGATTTGATCAAATTTCGGCACAATTTCGTGTCAGCATTTGTTTTTGCGATATTTTTCGCAAATTATAAAATAACTATGAATTCTCATACATACTTTAAACACAGTTATGTACAGCAACATTGTTTTTATTTTTAAGTTTCATTAAAATATAAAAAAATTATAAAATTTTACATTTAGGTAAAAGCTACTAACATATTGCAAATTCAATGATACAGGGTGGACCATATGAGTGTAGGCGATTTAATTCTTCAATTTCTCGGCAACGCGCGGCGCGGGGTGACGGGGGGATATGTTGTTCGCTGCGCCGCTTCCTGGAAATTTAGTCACCATGGAGCCATACACGGGAGTGCAGCGTACATTTTGTGTCCGAACGTATTACGAAAACAATAAATCAGTGATTACTGCACGACGTTTGTATCGGCTTGAACACGGTTTACACGATTTAAGTGAAGTTCCAAGCTCCAATGTGATACGAAAATGGATCAGAATGTTCGAAACAACCGGCTCAACAGTACCAATTACGGTTCGTGGTCGCCCAGTTTCTGCAAGATCAGCCGACAATGTGGAGCGTGTTCGTGTTTCAGTTCAGCAAAATCCGCAACAGTCAACACGTAAGAGAAGTCAGTCTTTGGATGCCAAAAGAACAACTTTACGACGAATTTTGATACGTGATTTGCATTTGAAGGCTTATAAGATTCAGATAGTCCAAGAATTAAAACCCGATGATGCCAACAACCGACTTAACTTTGTCAATTTGATGCTAGAGCGGTTCAACAATTTCAACAACGTGATTTTTAGTGATGAGGCCAATTTTCACCTTAATGGCCATGTGAACAAGCAAAATTGTCGGTTCTGGTCCGAGACTAATCCCCGACGCTTGCATGAACGTCCACTTCACAGCCCTAAGCTTATCGTGTGGGCTGGGATAACGTCAACCGGTTTTATTGGACCATACTTTTTTGAGGACGAAAGAGAGCAGACTTTTTGGTGCCAGCTTTGCAAGAACTTCAAGGCAATACCTCGAGGATATGGTTTCAACCGGATGGGGCCACATGTCATACGGCTAGGGCATCCATAGAGCTGCTGAAAAATGTTTTTCCTGGAAAACTCATTTCGAAAAGGGGGATATTGAATGGCCCCCACGTAGCCCCGATCTCTCTCCATGCGATTATTTTCTATGGGGCTACCTCAAATCGTTAGTCTACGAGAATAATCCGACCAATTTAGAGCAGTTGAAGAGGAACATTATTCAGGAAAGTAACAAAATACCGAGAACAACTTTTCAACGAGTTTTCCAAAATTTGCGACTTCGGTTCCAAGAGTGTCAAGCAGCCGAGGGAAGCCATTTGGACAACATTATTTTTAAGTCTTAAAAATTCCCATGCTTCTACTTTTTAAAAATACAAATACATTTATTTTATGTTTCGTAGTTTTTTTTAATTGAATATTTAAACCGCCAACACCCTTATGGCCCACCCTGTATATGCAATAGTATGAACAAATTTCCGAAGTCCACAAATTCGCTTGTATGAAAGGTACATGAAGGCATAGTTCTATTCCTTCGAAATATCGCTCATAGAGAAAAACAAAAAAAAACCAAATGGCATAAAGTTGAATTCCTAATTCAGATCATCAAGTAGGGTGTTATAATGTGATCATATTTTGAGCGCCATAGATGCATTCGTTGGGGAAGTACAAGAAATCTGGGTCTGACTTCGTCCAAATTTTGCTATTGTGTAGAGACTCCACACCAGTTAATTTTGTTGTAATTTGATGTTACAGTGTGATGCATTTCGGGACCCAAAGACCAATTTGTATAAGAGGTGCAAGATGACATGTTCGATTGTGGTCATACTTTGTTGCACTCTAACTCGACATAAAAAATGTAGTTACAGCTTATTCCAACAAACTCCGTTATTTACTACATCAAACGCCCCTAATCCTGATTTTCCCGAAGTAAAAACCATTTTTATATATGAAAAGCCATTAGACAGGCGCTAGACGAACAAGAATATTGGAAAATTATACTGCTAGAATGTCCAGATATTCCAATTTTTCGAAAAGACTGCATTATTTGAAAAACCACATTATTTGAAAATTCGGTTTCCAGTTGTTAGACCAACAAAGAAATAATAGTTAGACCGGTTTCACCCAGATTTATTTCTTATAGAGAAAATATGTATAATTACTATGACAATCTAATTGCCATAGCAATGAATATTTGTGAGCAAAACTAACTAAAGTACGATATATGATCCAAAAAAGTTTAGTCATACGGTTTTTCCATTTTGCGCAAAATTTCCATAATTAACTTAATTTCCATTAACATAACTCGCAACTTCATTGGATTGGACACGTTATTGTATAGACCTCTACAAATTTGCTGCGATTTTGATAGAATGTGCTGAATCACAAAAATTCTAGAATATTGGTAAACGATCCTAGAATCGGCAAAAGAGTTTAACTAAAAACAAACTTTAAAGAGTAAGGTAAATGTTACTTTGCGTGACTTTTTATCAGTCAACTCTAGTTCACGAAATATCATAAGATCTAATTACGTGATTACGTGAGTATAAGCAAAATTCGATTCAAAATTTGAAATTCATTTTCTAAAAAACTTAAAAGGTCCTAATTCAACCACCAATTTTTCTTATAGTTTAGTTTAATTTCGAATTTCTTCATCTTACAAGAAAAGCTGGTTTTCATCCCAATTGATAGTAGGGACCATACAAATATTTTTACAAATAAACATCTTTTCCAGAATTAGTAAAATTTTTTAAATTTTCAACAAAAAAAGTGAAACTATTATTTTCGTGAGTCTGTTGTCAAACTGCAGACAACACCAAATTATGGTAGATTTGAATCGATTTCCAATCATTTTTAAAAAGCTTTCGGTTTAAAATGTTTAACACAAAGCCATTCTTAACACCGTTTCGTTATTTTCCAAAAAAAAACTGGTTAGTGGAAGCAAAAAAAGTCGGATAAATCGATTATTCGTAAGTTACAATTTTCAAAAAACCGACTTGATATTTTCGACAGAAAGTCAGTTTTTAACGGTTTGCATATAACACATAGCAATAATAGGAACGGTCAGCATGGTAGATCGACTTTTTTAACGAAATAAAGGTACAAGCACAGAGATAAAGGCCGAAAATTCAAAAGGATACAGGGTTCCCTTAATATAATGACAACTATGTTAATCTAACAACAGACATACAGAATGTGATTAAGTATTAGGAAAGTACTTTTGTTGGTGACTATTTTCGGACCGCTATACAAATAAGACCATCGTGGAAATTATCGACGATGGTACAGATTTATCGAGATAAGATATAAGAACAGCAAAGCGGCGGATGCTGACGGCCTAGCGGTGGAACCATTTAAACACATTGGTGATGTGTTAAAAATAGCTATACATTACGTTTCGAACCAATTTGTGTTTAACTAACGCAGTATCAGTCTTTCAACCGTTCCTTATAAGGTTCTATCTAATATGACAAACAAAAGACCCAGGCGTATTTTATCTAACTTGATTCGCATTGCGGCAAATCTTGCCACCTCTTCGTCGACTACATCTCGAATTTGGAATTCAGGCAAAGTTTATAATGTTGCTTTGGCACAGGAAATTTGTACTATTTTTTTTTTTTTAGAAAATAATATACAGGGGTCGGCGTTCGAAGTGTTTCCAATGCTGTTTAAAAATACCGTAATCTTGTGGGATTTGAATTTATTTTATTTAAAAATTTCAGTATATCGCAAAAACATTTCAAATGTAAAGAACAAAATATATAACAGTTTAAAGTAGCCATTTTCCATGGAGTTCAAGTCCGGAGCTTATAGTGCTCTCCTTGTGAAGAAATGAGGCTTGCAACTTTTTCTTGTGTTTCACTTGCCCTATGGGATGGCGCCGAGTTTTGTTGAAACGTCCAAAGGTTTCTGCCGAACTGTTCACGTGCTCAAGGTTTAAAATCGTTTAAAACCTTTTTACGGAAATTTTGTTGATATTTTATATGCCCTGTTTAATGCAAACGGACGGTGAGCATCCTGTGGCATTGAAAATCATGTGGCATTAATAAATCTTTCACTTGTTGTATTTTGTACGGCATCATAGTTCATTATTTAATATGCACCCCACGTTACGAGCAGTTACATTGAAATATTTCGCCAATCGAACTACGATTTGGATTATGGCCTTCACTTTTCAAATAGTTTCCGTCGACGTTGATGTTTTTTAATGTCCATTTGGATGGCGTTTTTTGATGCTGCGAGTAACACTGTAGCGTATAATGGTCCGATACATAAATATTGTAGCTGATTAATAATGCTGATTGAGTTTTTCCAGCCAAATACAAAGCAGCGATTGCTTCCGTTTGTCACATAATGAGTGCCCTGTCATTAGTCGTTAAATTGCTACAGCTGCGTGAAGTTGGTAACACTTCGAGCGAAAAAATGTTTAATTATGGTAACATTGTACAATTTTGCATAAAAACATACATCTCAATCTTTAATCTAACTTAACATAAGTTTGTGAGTGAAATCTATCAGTCAGCTGTTCTGTTTTCATTTTCTGAGTTATATGCGTATACTTTCCTATGCTCAATAACATAAATTGATCTTCGGCAAATTGGCAAATAAATTTGATTGGCAAGATTTTTTTTCAGAATAATTTATTTTATGAGTTTTTAGAAATTTCTTAAATAGCGAAAAAGAAATTAAATATCTTTTTTATCAAATTGTGAACAGTTTTTACTATGAATCTACTATGAGCAGAACACAAGTTCAATTGTGCTATAACCAGTTTAAGGAAGACCGAGAAGATGTCAATGACAATGCTCGCCCTGATCGCCCTGGTTGAAACCAAAGCCCAATCATACCAATGGAAGCGTTCAGAAGAACCAGGACCGAAAAAAGCATTTCAAGTTCGGTCGAATGTGAAGGTTTTGGTCACTGTTTTCTTCGATTGCAATGGCGTGGTGCATCATGAATTCTTGCCACAAGGTCGTGCGGTCAATAAAGAATACTACCTTGAAGTTATGCGTCGTTTGCGCGAAGCAATTCATCAGAAAAGCACAGAATAGTGGAAACCCCAATCATGGTTTGGTGTATTATATCTGACGGGGATTACTTTGAAGGGGACAAGATAGTTATTGATGAATAAATAAATACTTTTTGGAAAAATTTAAAATAACAGTTATTTTTTGATCACACCTCGTATATGTGGGTTACATCAGTAAGATACCCCAGGAAGTGAGACGGTACTGCCCATTTAGAAAGAAGAAGACATTCCACAAAGATTCACAGAGTCCACGGGGACTTTACGTGAGTTTCGCCGTGAAGATCTTACTCACGGTGTGCTAATCATACTGGGCATATTACAACGCAATTGCCAGCGTCCCCCCATGCAATAGCTTGGTTGACTCGGACTATCTAGGAATAGTAGCTGACAATTTTGGGAGCAAGCTACCGCAACTGTCAGCCCTTTCTTCCAGCCAGAAGATACCACCTTGATTATGCTAGTATGAACCCTACCATCTCTGCTACTATATGGCTCTATAGAACCCGGTTGTAAAATGCAACTCCACGTTCGAGCACAAAAACTCTACCAACGATTTCAGTTTTAAGCATCAACCCGCGTGATGCTCCCACTAGGAGTCTAACACCAAATGATCAGACGGAAACTCTGTCCCAAGTGGAACCTGTGGAACTTCACGTGAAGAGTATTGATTCGAAATTTTTAAATACCTGCGGGTGTGGAGACCCCAGATGGATGGAATGGTCGATACTACATTGCTAGGATGCAGTATCCTCACCGGTGGGAGACGGGGAAAAACTCCAAACCCCTTTCGAATGCTAACATCACCTATAGACATAGAATTTCCACGCCTGTTACCCCCCAAGAGATAAAAAAAGATACAGATGACAAAGCACGAACTCGAGACCTTTTCCGTGTGAATCCCCATCACCCTCGGTCCCGGAGAAGGCCTCTGGTCAAACCCTGCAGCTGACCTACTTCTAGTTTCAACCACTTAGGGTCCAGTGACAGATATCGCCTATTAAGCTAAATAAGATTGTGGGATTAGTTCGATCCGAATAGTCTTGTAGCCGCTTAACCCTCAGGTCAGACTATCTTGAAACCGCCGGCAGACCCACTGAAGGCCCTTCATATGTGCATGTAAGGGACATTTGCACAACACATGACAAAGGTTAAAACCAAAAAGAGGGTTTCTATGTATTTCCTTGTAGCACTTCCGTTATGTGTCCAATGTGTTTGCCATCTCGACAAGACACATGTATCCAAGAGTCCGCTAAGCTCAGACTTAATTAAGTCTCTGCCCTCTCAATGGGCCAGTCCAGTGCATACCCTTTCCTGGCCTTGCATTTCGCCGCACGACGAATTACAACAAGATCCAGTGGGGCAGCACCAATCATTACCTGTAGGCCATCTGTCTATATGGCGCACTACAGCGGACAGTCTTCAGACACCATATTTTGATCCTCTGAAGAGCACAGTTACGGCACGAGATTTTGTTAAAGCGATCCCTGGCCATATGAACGCGCTGACCACAGCGGAGCCCTCGCTACGGAGGCAGTCGCCACCCCTGCTGCTCGTTGTGCTCGCTACACTAATCCGCAGCACTTCCAAACGGCCCTTGAGACACTCGCTCTCCGCAACAAGCTCGATTACCAGATCCTGGTACTCATTGTTGGCCGTATCAAATCTTCATCTTCAAGACTTTATCCTCCGGGTGATGGTATAAAAAAGGCAGTGTTTTGTTGTAGAAATCACAACATACAGCATATTTTTGTCGGAAATAGTTAGTACTTCTATGGTTACCATTTTCATATTTGTTATTGCAAAAGTTCTCTGAAGCAAAAAAATGTATGTTTAGAAAATTAGATTGGCTAGTTTTTATTATTATCAAAAATTACCAGTTTCATCGATTGTTTATGTAGTAGGAAGGAAAAGACCGATTATTGAAATATGCTGATCTCTTTCTTGGCCACGGGAATTTGTTTTTACGTGAGTATTATTATTCCATATATTTCAATTATTCCATATATTTCAGAAACTGCTAACTGCAGTTTTTTGATTTACAAGACCAACGTTTTTATTAAACTATTAATAAATAAAATTAATTACATTTTAAAATTTATCTTGACTGAACATCAAAACATTTGAATTTCCTCAGTATAATAACACTGGTTTACAAATTTGGAAAAAAAAATTGACTGCAGAAGCGAAGCATGTTTTTTAACTAATCTGGGTGCGTCGATTTTGAAACTGGCATAAAAGTTGGGCTATCACGTCTTGTTCATTTTTTATCGCAGGCTGGTAATACTGTAAAACAGTCTATAACGACACTACAATTTCACGACCCTTAATTTGGCAGAATCCCACATTTATTCTAAATCTTCCTAATAGTAACGTTTAAGCATGTCAGGGAGATCCTGTGTTACTGATTCAAGCTATTTTGGTTTTGTGTGTGGTGAATATTTGGTTAGAAAAAAGGATATGCAATATCAGAATCGTTAAATTATGCATATTTACATTATTTTGATTATGTTGTCAGTATCTTGAGCAAACCTTAGACGCCGACAATGTTTTGCAATAGTTGCAGAACTTTTTTATACAAGTGGTCAAATATATATTTCGATTTTTCAATTCCATTCCATCCCGATTGTTATTTCTGTTTAACAAAAGTTGCTAGATTCAATATGAAAAATCGAAAAGATATTACTTACGTAATATCTTTCCATCGCTTTCCAAACGTACGTAATATTACGTAATATCTTTCCATCGCTTTCCAAACCAGTTTAACGTCCACCAAATGATCCATTACCAGTCATTCCCAGTGCTACAAGCAGTGAGTCGGAAACATCATTTACCAGCAGTGGTAGTTTGTATCAGGCTGATGATGAACGACATTTAGTGACGCAAGCTGAGCTGAATGATCTAATTCGGGATTTACATTTAACGAAGCAAAACGCAGAATTACTATCTTCACGCATGCAGCAGTGGAAACATCTTGCTGTTGGGTCAGAAGTAACAATCTATTGAAATAGAAGTTTGGAATTGGCTGCATATTTTAAAAAGAAACACTGTATTCTATACTGTACTGATGTTGATGGTTTATTTCAAAAATATTTTTAACTTCAGGAAAAGCTTTTTCCAGCACGGCTTTGTATGAAGTCCCATTCATTTTTGCAGAGAGAAACTGGAGCTCTATTGTGCCGTAATAAGAAATCGCATTCCATACTATAACTCCACCTTCCCGGCTGTGTAATCGATTGAGTAGGTTTTCCTCTTTTCAAAGATCGTGGAAGTAGTAGTTATATTCATCAGCACTCTCTAAATTAATTTTTTCGTCGGAATATATAATTCTATTCCAGTCTCTACTCCACGTCATAGTCTACGACAAAAATTAAGGCGACGTTCCTTACGGAGATTGTCTAGTGTTAGTTTCTTTTTAAGTCTCAAGCATTGCAAGTTTGCTGCTTTGAAAATACCTCTCTTTACTTTTGATACAGCAGAGTCGTTGGAATTTGAGACATATCTCAGAATAGCCCTCTTGCCAGCGGCTGTAATAGCACTTGCTGTTCGACCTTTCATATTGTTTCCATAGCCTTCGGTGTCACGTAAATATGTCGATATAACTTTGCGACTTCTATTAGTTTTTCTGGCTCTTCGATAAATAGAAAGTCCACACTCCTTGTAGGTTCTAATTTTCAATCTTTCATCGACTCTCAAGGATTTAGCTCGGCCCATTTTATTTAAAATCGATTGTTTTGTACTTAATTATACACAATTACTGTAATCCGATCTGATTTACGATGATCTGTAAAAGACTTTCACACTTAAACTGATTACCACGTGAGGGGTGCCATTCAAATGGACTAAAAAAGAAGAACACATTTTTCACTAATTTAAAAGAAAAGAGCGAATTAAAATAACGGGCACTTTCATGGCTTGAAATTTTTTGTAGGTGATGTATTAAAATAGGAGAAAAAATAGTAAAAACTAAACCGTTATGTGAAGTGTACTTTAAATAGCAGTCACTATTAAAGTGAGCGGCAGTGTAAAATTGGGCCTTTTTAAGAACTTTGTCAAGGCTTTGGACAAAGATGATGCAGCATTTAAATATTTGTTAACGGTACAATTTCATGTGCCAAAATCGAAGAAGGCAATACGAGTGACAATAAGAGTAAAAACTACAGACAAATTGTTGCAGAATAATTGAACAACCATCACGAATTAGGTGGACGAATGTCGCTCAAAATGCATTTTCTTAGATTGGATTAAATTTTTTTCTACAAAACCTAGGTGCGGCGAGCGACGAACAATTGGAGCGTGCTCACCAAGATTTAATGAACATTTAAAGAAATTATCAAGGATTTTGAGACTAAAGCATGTAGGGAGACTATTGCTGGACTGTAATTCGTGAAACCGAATTAAGCAAATACAAACGACGTTCGAATAACGCCATTCACTTTTGAAAAGCCATTGATTTTTTAAATAAACTAATGATTTTTTACTAAACTAATAAAAACATTTTTTTTTGTATTTGTAAAATCTGACGTCATAGAGAAGAACCAATTACAGATTCGAATTTAGCCCACCAAAATACCATAGGATGTATATATGTATATGTATATGTAATACTAGTGTAATAGATAGAGTTAATGCAGTGTAAATGAAAAATAATAAAACTAATAACTAAAACCCATATAAGATAATGGTAGGTATGACTTCGGCATGAATCACGTATAATTAATATGGACCGCAGTCAACATAATGAAACGGGTTGAAGTACAACAACTGCAGTTATAAAGGTAATTAAGGGAAAGAAAAATATGTTGAAAGGACTAATTAGGATAAATTTATATATATATATAATATGATATATTCACATCATGGCCGTCCGCAAAATATTCCGGTCCAGGTATTAAGCCCATAGTGGATGATCAATTCATTTCAACAGTTAACAGATTAGAGTTGCTCCTCTCTCATCACATTCGCATTGCTTCTTTCCTCTGAGAGAAATGTAGAACTGATAAGAAGTCAAGTATACAAAGCAACGGTCTATTCAAATATGAGTATTCAAACTCGATGATTCCGTCTCATCAGTATTTGAACTCAGTTACAAAATACCATCCGACAATAGCAGACATCTGAAATCCCAAGTGAGCCATCCTATAGCCTATTATTTACATACAAATCACAAACTTTAACTGGAGTTGTGGTTACGAGATGAACTAAAAATATGGAAAAGTGAATAGATCTATTGTAATCGTTTAATGAAAAAGTTTAATTTAACATAGAGTTTTGTTGTTTCGTCATTTAGAATTTGGAATGAATTTAAATATTTTCTCAAGACATTGCTGTGCTTTGTGGTGGCTCTGTTTATAGTTCCTGTGCTTCTCATTTTATTTGTCTGTAAGTATGGATAGCGTTATATGTATGTGTTTTTGTTTGGATCGAAATTTCAATCACAGGTTTAGCAGTTGTCATTACAAGGAAGTTGTCGATAAGAAATTGCTCCAAGCAACCGCGTCTGCACAATAAAACAGACAACAACGGGTGATCTTTTCATCTGTCAAGAAGTCAGTCAGTACTGAAATAATCAATCTGACCTATATTTCTTTGGAGCGCTTTGGAGGGCTGTGCACATTCAGCGAAGGGGCTCCCGTGTGCGGCCACAGCTTGAGATTATGAGACGTTTATTTTTTATTACAGCCGACTCTGTGCAACTCAATCAAAGTCCATATCAATGACTGACTGTTTGCAACTGCCATTTAGATTTATTATATTACACAAAATTCGAGAACTCGTACCTGCTAATCACTCAATGTCTCATGAGCAATTTCAGGCGAAACCATAAAATATAGATTTGATCTTTGGTCGCTAGTCATTACTCATAACATTCTGTTGCCTGATAAGCTGTCGCAGCTGAGGGGTACTCTATGCATTGCATTTCTTCTTCTTCATTCTTTTATCGCTCAAACGATAGTTTTGTTTTGTTGGGAATGTCAATGTTTTTGAATGCTAAAAATATATTTTAGCCGTGCATTTGCATTTTCCGTCTGATTTGAACAATGGGCATAACCAGTACAGATTTTCTGAACGATCCATCTGATAATTTTAGAAAGTACGAGACAATAGCAGAGGGGGATCTGAATCTTGGGATATAGCGTTGCGTTAATCCGCTTTTACTGTATTCCAATTTTACGACATTTCTCTGTTATGAACCAATCTCAAAAGGAAGAGATATAAATATGTCTATATTTCAAAAGCGGAACGTCCAATCGACAAAATGAACAATTTTTTGGGGATATATGGAGATTGTTATGATGTTAAAAATATGCAAAAAGTCAACAATTAAAGAATATTCAAATACCAATAACGTACGAGTATACATCTCAAGTCATTAAAATACAAAAATGCCTACATTGCGAAAATTACCAAATTTTCGTGTTCCTAAAGGATTTGAAAGAAGCAGTACCCAACATATTGTGTAAAGAAACAATCAAAAAGTCACCAACTGAAAAACCCCTAAAATAAAAAACTGTATTTATCTCGAAACATTGGCATCAAATGGCGAAATTGAAAAATGTTGACTTCAAGGGAATACCTTTTACCAACAGTCCTCAACACAATATCCACTTTTTCAAATCGGTAAAATCAAAACCCGTTAGAACAATAATATTTTCATATCGAAAACAATAATATTTTCATATCGAAGACAATAACATTTCCACATCGAAAATAATAAAATTTTCGAGTTTTCAAGGAGCAATGCCAAATGACATTTATAAAACAATTTCAGAGTTTTAAGCAAAAATCAAAATAGTAAAAAAATGGAGTAAGTTATGTACATTACATACTAAACCACATTTATAATACCTCCCATATTAGTATGGGGATACACTCATTTGTAGCATCTAAAAAAACTCATCTAAAAACCCATAAAGAAAATATATATGCCTGATCGTCGTAAAAATCTATATCTATCTGAGATTGTCCGTCCGTCCATAAAGAACGCACCCCTTGAACTAGTAGGCTGAAATTTAGCATAAATATATCTCATTTTCATAGGCAGTAGGAAAAACTTAACTATGTAAGGGCTAAATCTACCAAAAAAAAATTTAATTTTTCAGAATTTGTGTGTTCATGTGGGAGGAGCCTTAAAATCTTACTTAGTGATTTAAGGAACTGCCACAATTCTAGATATAAAATACGAATTCATTTTTTCCAGGCTGATTTATTTGACGACGGGTCAGTATATCGTCATTTACGCTAGCGACCACAGTAGTGCGAAATCGATATGCGAGGGAAAAACTTGACCACACATTTTTAGCGTTTTTGTACTGGCTTAAAATCTGAATTAAGGGGTAGTGTTGTAGATTTCCAAATTTCACTGAATTATTATATTTGTGTTTAGAACTTGGAATTTATCGTCTTGAGATATTAAGCGTTTTAACAAAAAATTTCTGTTTTGGGAATTCATTATAAAAAAATTCTGTTTTGGGAATATGTTATAAATTGCGAAAAATACAGAATTTTGAAATCGCGCTTAGACGACAGTAATAACAAACAGTAATAACAAAAAACATACTGTTATTTATATGAATATTTAGAGGTGTTACGTACTTTTGAAAAACTTGCTGTTTTGAAAACTTAATGTGATTAGAGAGCTACAATGAATTTTGGAATAAGGATTCGACGCAAAAATTGGTACAATAATTTTAAAGATTAAATTCGACTTCGCTGTTTTTTTCTTGTCACCGCAGATATGCTCGTATAATAGGTTTTTATTAAAAAATACAGCAAAATTACGATTTTTTTGCTGGAAAAACGGATAAAGTGCCACACACATTTATCCGGTAAAAAATCAATACAATATATGCAACTAGAGCGAATTAGTCCGGTAAGAAAAACTTGTACATACAAGTAATTAATCCTACTTTTGAAAAACTAATTGTTTTTCTGAATTATTTTAACTTCAAATTAATTCAGTGAAAGAAAAACGTCTTCCAAAAGTAAAATTTCAATTTTTAACATTAAAAGTAAAAAGCCGAAAAATGTTCAAAGTTTGAAAAAAACTTAGGACATAGCATTTGGTAATAACTGACTTTGTCTACTTTAAACCGAAATTAATTAGGTAAACTTTCGTTTAATGTTCAATTAATCCATTTTGGTTTATATTTAAGTATGATATAGGTATGCAAGAAATGGTTTCGTACTCGATTACTGCCCTTCTTAGTACTTAGGAAGGCTGCAGTGACATATCGCATTTTTACTTCAATCATGCCCATAGAATAAATTAAAAGATGGATGGATGTACCAAACAATATTATCATGAAGATTTCCTGTCTCTGGCAATACATATATTTATAATATTTGGGTTTTTTAAATTCACCGGTATTTCCAAACAAAATGCACAGTATAGCGTTCAAAGGAAAAAATCAAATTTCCCGGGGTTATGCCGAGATGCATTATTTAGTCATAGCCCCAATATAAGTGAGCCATATACTTTGTTAACTTCCATTTAAAAAATTATTTTTTGGGGAAATGTGATATTTAGGTTAATTCGTCCGGGAAATATTTTTTTCTACAATTGAACATGCGATTTATAGAGCATTTTATAAAGAACAAACAGGGGTTTTATGATCAATTCGTATCACAACGAGAGAATAATAAAACTTGAAATTTAACAAAAAAAAAAATAAAAATTCTGAAAATAAAACGAGATATCTCCATTGCACGGAATTTTTAATTCCCTATTGAATAAAACGCATATGTTTATAAGGTTTAGTAAAAAGAAATCCATCCACCTTCAAATCCCTTTAGATACCACCGGAAAACGTACAGTCTTTGATTCATTGAATTTTTTTCATCCCACCAACCAACAATTTGGAAATGTCACTATCACTACACTATCAAGAAAATTATCATTAACATGGTGACAGTGAAAACAAAACATTTAATTAAATACTTTAGTGTTGTATGACATTGAAACTCTCATCTGTATTAAAAAAAAAAAAAAACTAAGGCAATCGATTTTTACACGCTTCCTCAGGGTGAGGTTTCCACCAGCGAAATCATCCACAATAGACAGGAACAAATGGTGATCACTTGATGCCAGGTCCGGTGGCAATAGTCTCCCAAACACCATCTAGCCACCTTCCTTATGTTCTCGGCTTTATCGAAGAAACCCTCAAAATATGACGCATTTTCTTTTTACTGAGGTCCATTTTTGGCGCGTGCTCAAACAATACTGAGTCAAGCAATTACAAAACCGTTTGACCAGTTTTTTGAGCACGAAACCTTATCTTCCTAACGCCATCCAGCATAACCCGATCGCACTTATACAACTCGAGATACAGACTACTAAGGCCACCTATCGGATCAAATAATGTATTTCTTTTTACTCTAAAACTCCATACTATGGAGGTGGTTACAATATTGGAAGGAGTGAGTAATTGGCCATTGATTCATTCACATTTCACAATCGCAATTAGCTTTTTGTAAATGTTTATTTGCAAACTTTTGTAAATTTTCTGTTTCCGTCTTTTTTTAGATATCTCTGTCTTTGGGAAATAATTTTTTTAGTAAGCTTAAGATATCAATCATCGATATTTCTGATTTATTTTCAAAAAATTGAAAAATTATAAACAATTGCTGCTTAATTCTAAACAAATTAATCCTGAGGAATCAAAAACGCAATTCGATTTTCCGAATATCTCATTTTTTTCTTTTTATTTTTCCTATCTTGCATATCTTTGTAAGAATACTTATTCTTAAAGTAGACCATAGACAGTAGACCATCTCTGGAAAAAAGCAGATGCGAACCAAAAATGGTAATGTTATAAATATCGAAATAGCTATTCATCAAAAAAAGTAATTAATTTTAAAAGATGTTAAGTATCAATAATAAATGTTTAAAATTAACCCAAATCGAACTATGCCTCAAAATTATGTAATGTTTTTTTACTTATTCTTGTTGTTTTTCACCTCTAGTTGTTCACTACAGCAATGAACTTGTGAATTATATACTCTCCATCAAGTATCCGGATCTACAAATATCCAAAACTAAAAAGATACGCTCTCTTATTGACACACAACGAAATGCCGGTATTTTCAATTTCCTGCTGCAAGTAAAAGGTCCCTGTGACTTTGAGGCGATTAAAAGACACTATGAGGAACACTTAACTAATGTTCGTGAGAAAAGCGGTTACTTAAAATTCCCCAAACTGCGTCAAAAGTTAGTCAATTGTTGGGGCCACTATGGATGGGTAAAGGACAATAGGTACGATTTGATATTCATAAATGGCTTGATAATCTAATCGATTCCCTTTCCATCAATATTGTCTGTAGTTCGTTTAACTTAAACAACCACATTTTGTTGAATACCACGACATATCGGGGATGCCCGGTACACGAAGGCATTGTACAGGAATTCGTAAGTACTTTGGTAGAGAAGTACATACCGTCGGATTTGCCACAATGGCAGGTGGTCGTTATACCAATAACTCCAAACAAAGCTTCATTGAACCAAGAAGCCACTGATAATGAGTCGGATCAGGTAACATATCTATTTTGCTGGAGTCAGCCAAGATATACTGATTTCAGTTTGGTTATTTTTAGGACGATCACTACTATATCCTCCTGAAAATACATCACTTGATTATAGCCGAAGAGGATGATTTGCACATCAGTGAAATGTTAATGCTCGAAGACAATAGTGATAAACCCGTCATAGAAATCGGCGAGGTAGCAAAGAATGTATCTAAAGCTGATGGACTCTCGTATTTCGTGCGAAAGCCAGAACACATTGAAAATCTCCTCAAATATCTCATGAGGTTGATAGTTAATCAGTGGAATAAGTTCATATATGAATTTGAATCCCTTGAGACTCCAGATGGCTCCAGTGGCGTAATCGTCACCAATGTCAGTCAATTACTATCGGTTCTGCTGATTGTAGCTGTTAATGTTATAACCAATTACTGGAAGGACGCAAGGGCGAAGAAGAAGAAGTCAACTCGCCACCACAAACACCATAAAGAGACGGAAAGTAGACTGAAGACTTTTAACCGAATACTGTTCAGAGAGCTTGAGAAGCGGCACATGTCTTGGAAGGTGGCAAAAGGTGCAGTTCAATCATCAATGCAAATCTCGAATCTCACCAAGACTTGGGCCAGCTTAGTATGGAGGGCCAATGTGAATAGCGTCATTGCCGTGCCCTATCACGTCTACTGCGAAATTATGGCTTTCAGAGATTTGGTCATGAAGGGAGAAACCACTATGACCTCCACTTATTGCGGGCGTCTTTCCGTGTTTTTACCGATGATGATCTATGCCCAGATGGAGTTCCTTAGAATTTGCTATGAGATCTTCAAAGCCCCAGTGAATATATTTGAGGAATTATTCCAATATCCTTCAAGAGAAGTGAACAAATTACACAAAATGTCATACTCAGGTCGCAAAATAGCGTCCTTCTCAAAATCGATCGACGCTCGGGATTTGCGTAAACGCATAACATTCAGCAAAGATATAAGAGAATCGGACTTCGCACTGTCCTGCCTATCATCTGCAATTCGTGATTACTTTGAGTTAACCTCGAAGGATGTAGCCGTTCCGCACATCGTCAACACGACTTGCCGAACCATCGCCAAGGGGTATTTCACCGATAGTTCGGGTGACAAGACAGATTATATTGGCGGTGTCGTTTTTCTACAACTTCCCCTGAAAAGCCCCGACCGCGAACACGCCAAACAAATTCATTCGATTGTGGAGCAAATTCGTCACAAACAAATTATGATTTATCTATCGTCGATTGGTCAGACCAAATACGACATGTTGACTTCAATATTTCCCCGTGTTTTGACAAAAATCTGCATTAATTATTTCTCTTCAAATTTCCCCATAACCATAACGGAAATTTATGGCGTGAATTCTCAATTCCAGACACAATGGGGACAAACGGTGGAAGATGTCCTGCTGCTGCGGCCACCACAATCGAAAACATGTAAGTGAAGTAAAAAATGCCATCGTCTGCGAGTTTTCCAAATATTTATGGGGTTTCTCCCATTTTTCAGGTCTCTCATTAAATATCCATCGCTTTGGTGACAGATATCGCTTGGCAGTTATGGCTGACACTCAACTGGGCCCGGACCATACGAAAATCGCAAGAGCTTTCGAAAACTATATGGAAACTGTAACATTGTGAATGAATACGATGAACTTTGATTTAAATGAATTTAATAAACTGTGATTAGATATATTATAGGAAATCGTTAACAAGGCAAAACAAACAGATGATTTATTCTCTGACAGCTTACGGACGCCAAAAGTCAAATTTCGTGATAACCAGTACAGAAATTTCAGTCGGTCAGGTAAACTGATTTAAATTTCCTTCAACCAATGTCATTTTGCGTTAGTGCAAAAGTGTAAGTGGTGCTAGAGGAGACGTGGTAAACCACAAGGTTCTTTTCAAAAATATTCCGCATTAACACACCATGATAGTCCTCTGCTTGGAAATTATGGAAAAGCCAATATTTTTTGCAAAATCGGTAAATTTGTATGTATGGTACTCTAATGGGCATAGCAGAGTAATCCATTTTCATTCGCGGAACTAAATTATATGAATGGCAGAAATCTAGGAAGATATTGGTTTAATTAGGTAGCTTCTTTGGGAATTATCAAAAATGTCATAGCAATCTGATCGATTTCTAGCCAAGCTTTACAAAACAATACAATTGACATATACGAGATACGAGACCTTAAGTGGACGTTTAAAGCATTACAAGGAAAATTGAAATTCAATAAATCGGTCAATGTCAATATTGGAGGTACTAGAAGGAATGCGGAAATGCGTTCTATATTCTTTCACAGAAATTAGTTCACTAAAGACATGATGTGCGCCAAACTCGGTTTTATTCATAAAACGAGTGAAGCTAAGAAAACATGGGCTGAATCGGTCATTTGTATGGAAGATATTGATTGATTTGATGTTGTTTTATTCAATTTTAGCATCTACTCGTGCATTTTGAAACCGTGCAGAACTCACAAGTTTTAATCTCACGCTCAACCCGTCTCCGTCCGAAAACTATAATTAAAACTACAGTTAGGTTTTTTTTGGCATATTACTGTATAAAGTTCGGAAAAAGTTAAATTTGTCTAACTTTTCTGAAGTATATATTTGCTAGTAATATTTTCATACAAATTACAAGCCCGTAAAATTTGCCAAACTCTATAGTTTCCCAGATATCGTATGTAGCTATATTTGGTATTTTTTCTATACTGTAGTTCTAGAGATACATATGTCGAAAAAGTTTTTGTAGGTATTACGAAATGGGCATTTTCAAAACCACTTAGAAAAATGAAATTTGTAAAGTATCTGATTTTGATGAGACACTTTTAAGACAGCAAAATTAATGTTTTTGTTTAAACTTTGTCCTCAAAATTAGAAACCTTATTGCAACATTTTTATTTCGGAAGAACTTAGCATTATCAAGGCTTATAGGATACAACTTCATAGTTAGCTGTTAAATGTAGCGAAGCTGTTAAATGTAAATGTTTGCAGCGAAAATGCCTATAAAAACCTTTTAATTGATATGGCGGATCTACAGAGGGAACTCACCGTAACCGCAGATTTTAATTCGAGGACTTCATATTTAGTGCAGATAACTTATGTAGATTTGTCCTTGGCCTGAATATTCAGAGGTAGGCTTTCCAGGGGTATCTAACATCTTTGTCTGTTCTTAAAATTCCTTTTGAACACCATTGACTAATGCAATTGCATCTACACGAACTGAACAAAGTGAAATGTGAGACTACATGAAAAAATCTATAAGCTCGACATATGGTGCTATTATCGGTCTTATGTCCATTTCGTCACACCAAATCTTGGCGAGTTTCGAGTTCGTAGTCATAGACTTTTCGTGTTGAAGAGTTTGGATCAATTCTGATGCATTCGATGTCGTTATATAGTAGTACATCAACTACTATGGGTGAAAGTATTTCTCGGAGTACTTTTCTCCCGCAAGATTCCCAGAACTGATTCATCCGTTCGCATCATAATTCAGGGCTTATTCGTCATACAGTAAAATACAAATAGTTTTTTGTACAGTACAGTTGGATTTTTGTTCGCCGAGAGAGGGCTTTGTTAGTAAATCGCTTGCTAGCCCGTAATAACGTCTGTCCTGGCCATATCATCTCCTGATGGCTGTAATGTCAGCTTTATGTATGTGATCATTCTCCTTAAAGAGCTTGCGTATTTTTTTAAATATCATATTTTTTAAAATTCCGGTCCCTTTACAATTTGTTTATAATTTATAATTTTTGATGAAATGAAAGAGAATGGATCTTATATTGATAAATGTTTTATTTAATGTCGAGCCCTTTTGAGAACATTTTTCATTACATTCTCACACATTTCACGCGGTGTTTCATTAACTCCAAATTTCGAATATTTTGTTTGAGTTGCTCAAGCGTTTCTTGGTTGTTTGCATAAACCTTGCTTTTCAGATATCCCCACAAAAAGAAGTCCGGAGCAGTCAAATCAGGCGACCGTGGAGGCCAATCAACATCACCATTTCTTAAAATAACTCGTTGTGGAAAGAGGTCTCGCAGTAATTCCTTTGTAATCCCGGCTGTATGCCATGTGGCACCGTCTTGTTGATACCACATGTTAATCAATCTCAAAGCACAAAGCATACAGTTGTGGCGTTAAAAAGTTTTCAGTCATATCACGATATCGCTCCCGATTGACAGTTACCCTTACGCCGTTTTCAGTTTCAAAGAAGTAAAGTCCAATGATTCCTCCTGACCAAATTGCACACCAGACTGTCGCTTTTAATGGCTGCGAAGGTGACTGATGAATAATTTGAGGGTTTTCCATTGCCCAGAACCGACTATTCTGTTTATTCACATATCCATTCAAATGAAAATGTGCCTCGTCACTCATGTCAGGGTTGTCATGTCATCCTATTGGCATATGTACGGCGGCGTAAATGGTCTTGTGGAAGAAGCTCTTGTGTCAACTGAATCTTAAAAAAAGGAAACAAATGCAAATCATTATGCAAAATTGAGGCCAAGCTCCTGAGCACGGCGTCGAATTGAGGTTGATGGATTATTTTGATGAGCAGCAGTAATGTTTTCTGCTTATCATGCAGTACGTTGTGATCCATGCTTGGCCCTCTTTCTTCGAAATCATTCGCTACTCGATAAACAGTGCGTCTTGTTGGCACGTTGTTTCTACCAAAATTTTCACACAACTTTCTCATCGTCACAGTAATCGATGATTGATTTTGATAAAATGTTTTAACGTTGGTTTATCAAATATTTTTCCATAATAAATTTGCCACATCTTTACTTCACGACTATCAAATATGAACAACCAAGACTAATGTTTACCAAAGTGGCGGCAGTAGTAGTAGTATACCTTCCCGACGGATACCCAGTATTTCGAAAAGAGATGTCACGTTAAAGTCTGTGAAGATATGATTTCTGGTCACAAGCACGTTATAAAACGCGTTATTACGGCATACAAGACTTTGATCGGCGATCATCGAACGAATGAATATCGTGCCAAAGGAGAAGCAGGATCGTAAATATCACGGCATAGTCACCCAAGAATCGAATTTAAGCTGACAGTTTTCGTCGTTTGTCGTGACATTGCGCATTGCGGGTTTCTTCTGCTGGACTAACAGTAAGGAAAATTATTTGAGTGTTATACGAATTTCGCGTAAAGCTAAAAAGTCGGATTTATGGGGGGATAACTCTTGAATTTTGGAATTGATGAACTTTTCGGCTAAAATAGAATCAATATCGCTCCCAAACCATCAAAATCTGACTATTTCATGAATGTTTTTTGAGTGGATACCAATTTTAGTCGATTGAAGACATTCGACATGAATCGCAGCTCGCCCTAAAGGCGATACCGGAAGATGGCAATTTTGCATAAAGATTTTTTGAAAAAAATAACATTTGGTCTTACTTTTTTATGAATTGCCAAAAAAACACTAAAATGGATAGCTAGCCGTTTAAAATGTTCTACAGTTGCCGCACAGAGAAATCTACACGTCGTTTTGGCATTTTTTTAAATAATTTTAAAAAAGTTAATCAAAATATAATATTTTTGTAACAAAATATTTGACTAATAGGCTGTTATCTCTATTTAAAATAAAAAAAGTTGTATTCTTCTTTCGTTTTTAAAATAACGACGAGAAAACTGCACTAAAATGGATAGTTGTTGGGCTGTGTGATGTCTTAAACATGACATTTATTTACCGAGTGAAAGTCAAGTTTCTATACAATTCGTACATACTTATGTACATATATATGCTAATTTACTTATATTCAATTATATGTTTCGGAGTATGTTCAGTTAAAGCCTAATTAGATGTATATAAATAGTGTATTAAAGTAATGATTGTACAGTACGGCTGTTAAGTACAGGGCTGGGAAGTATACCACAGGTTGAAATTGTGAAAGAAATAACAACAATCATTCACTTTCAACGCTATTATGTCCTTTTTTCGTTTTGAAAACATATCAATTAAAGCACGCACATACTTTCACTTTTCTGTGGTCTACGCTCTACCTTTTTGTTTTAAGCCATAACATAGTCCGGTTTTAAAAGCATTTCTTTAAAAAAGACTTCGTTAAGAGACATATTTTGTACATGCGGAAGCTATATGTTATAGATTTTCGTCTTCGCCAATGTTTAGTGTGTGTGTTTTGGATCTGTTCTCGCCCTTATTTTGAAAATAATACGGGGGATTATTGAAAATTGAAGATAAAAAATTATTAACTACATGGACAACATTTTAAAGTGAAGAAAAACTTCCTGCGACAAATTGAATTACTTCAGCAACCATTCTAGGCTTTTAAAGTTCATCCTTTACACTAACCCAGGCCATCAAATAATAACATATCAAGGTTTCATCTTTACAAAAGAGACAATGTTGAAGCTGATATGAAACACACAGATCCTCGTTTCTCTTAACCTCCTGACTCATTGACCTCACTTTTATTTAAAGTTTTTTCGCTTCATTTCTACCCATTTAGCATACCATAAAAACATTTTTGAGATACCCAAACCAAAATTTATATTGAATATTGGTCTCCAAATTTTGAATAGAAAAATACCTTTGAAATGTTTGACACAGTTTTTGTTTTTGCCTGTTGAACAGTACCGGTCCTATGTCATGTACTTCTTCCTTTTTAATTAGCTCATAGGATGGAAAAATGCAAATATGCTACTGCAATAATTATTTGTACAAAAATACAAACCAAGATGTAGTGGACCATTTCATTTTTTGTTTAGTTACAGTTTAATTAATATCTAGTCAAATTACATTTTGTAACTTTGTATTATTAATATCCAATATATTTAATTACACAACAACTTTGTGCATAGCTGTTGTTCAGACAACTTTGTGGATATTTTTTCACAATTATATATAATTATCAATTTACGGGATCGTTTACATTAATCAGTATTACAGATCAGTTATCTCTACAAGTTGCGCAATTTATTGAAAATTACATAGATTACATAGAAATTCAATGTTTAGTTAATGGGGGTTTCTCTATTTTTGTTTAGGTTGCAAATATTTTAATGCAGCTTAATTTACACAGTAAACCGACCATAGTAATGTTTTCAAGCAAAATGTCCATTATTTGATAATTCGAATTAAAAGACAATTACAATACAAACCGGTCGAACAGAAATAGCTACAAAAAATTTTACAGAAATCAATAATAGCTTGTGCTGACACAGAATAAAATATATACGATATCGAATGTAATTTGCAGTTCATGGTGTTTACATGTCGAATACATCAAATTAGCTGAAAGCAGTTGTCAAATTGGGATGAAAGCAAAGTCAGAATCAACATTGAAGGATAACCAAATTCCTACACCGTGGAATAAAGGATGGAAGGGCTTTAACTATACTATCGACTCTCACATGAAATGCTATGTGTAATAATCAATACGATTTTGGTACAATTAGCTGCTTATTTCGACAGGAGCGCGAAAAACTAACATATTCTGAAGAAACTGCAGACATTGATCCCTAAATAACTTGTAAATTCGTTTAACACGTCAACAAATTGATGTTTTCTAGTAAGCAAAATTTGAACATTGAGCGAAACTGACGAACATATTGTCTACAAATCAAACGGATAGTATTGGCTTAAGCACTGCGGAACGCGGCTTCTCACAGGCAGATTATTGTACATAAACACATAGACTTCTTCCAGTTATGTAGGCCAACATGAAGCTACATGCACTTCTATCAAGTTCTTTTAGCACAAAAAGATTTTGTGGTGGACCAGATAGTTTTAATTTTTATTGGCATCAGGTAAAGAGTCTCAAATAGTTTTCCACAAAGTCGAAATTTGAATGCGCTTCTTTATTGGCTTTGGAGCTGCTTTCAGTCATCACAGCATTAGTTCTGTATGCAAAACATCTGGAAGTATTAAAATAGAAAACTACATCCCGCTGCTGTATAACGTTTTAGTTAAGTTTTGGAGCATAAACTTACTTCAGTTGTTATTTTTCTACAATACAATGACAACATTGATGTGAATGTCGTCGTAACTCGTTTCGGAACATAAATACATTAATTTTAATTTAAAAAATCCCAGTTTTGCACTTCAATAAATTGTTGATCTACTATCAATCCGATATTGTTTTGAAATTATGGAAACTGAGCTCACTACTAACCATTATATTCTTTATATGTTACATATTTCATTAGCTGGAATTGTAATTATAAGTTTGTTTTCCTTTACGGACAAATCAACTATTTGTTTGGGTAGATATTAATTCTAATCTAATCCAATTTAAATCTCATCCTAATTTAAAACAAACATATTTTTTTTATAATTATTTGCACACAAGTAACGTTACGTGCCTTTAATCGAAGTTCGTTGATTTCGAAAATAATAAATGGGGATGCATATTTTGAAATATTTAAATATATAGGCCTATAATTACAAAAATATCCTGCAACTTTTAAAATGGCGCCATATTTGTCCATTTATTATTATAGGTTTCGTAGTTACGACATTTGAAAAAAGGCGAATTAAAATTAATGGTGAAAGAAGTAAAGGTTTTATAGAATTTTTTTAATATTAACATTTTATGATAATTTCCGATAAATTTTAACTTATATATATATTATATCATTATACGTCGTTTTAAAGAAACAATTTTTTTAATAAGCAAAATGGCCGAAAAGTTAAAATTATGTTGAAATTTATCTCCTTTATTTATAATCGGGCATTTTCTGGAATTTTCAAAAAAAAACGAACGAACCGGAAATCTGTTTTTTACTCTTTAACAAATTTTACTTTAAGCAGTAGAATTTTGTTTTAATCTTTTGTAAACTTAAACGCTCGGAAAGTTGATTGGAACATCAATGAGAACAATGAAGACAATTCTGATTGCTGATAATGTTGACGTATGCCAAGCAATTTTTACGGATGTTTTACGCATGAAACTTGCGGCAGCGACATTTGTTCCAGAATTGCTAAATTTTGAGCGAAAACAACTTCGCGTGGACATTGCTCAGGAGCTGTTGAACGGTTTCAATGACGATCCACATTTCCTCAAAAAGGTCATAACTGGTGACGAATCATAAGTGTATAGCTATGACATTGAAACCAAAGCCCAATCATCCCAATGGAAGCGTCCAGAAGAGCCAAGACCGAAAAAAGCACGTCAATTTCGGTCAAATGTGGAGGTTGTGCTCACTGTTTTCTTCGATTGCAATGGCGTGGTGCATCATAAATTCTTGCCACAAAGTCATACGGTCAATAAGGAATACTACCTTGAAGTTATGCGCCGATTGCGCGAAGGAATTCGTCAGAAACGCACAGAATTGTGGAAAAGCCAATCATGGATTTTGCACCGTGATAACGCACCAGCTCACACATCGATGCTTGTGCGTGAGTTTTTGGCCAAAAAAAAAAAAAAAACTGCAATCATGCCTCAACCAGCGTATTCACCGCACTTGGCCCCCGCTGACTTTTTTCTCTTCCCAAAACTGAAGACACCGATGGAAAGAAAGCGTTTTGCTACGATTGAGGAGATAAAAGAAAAATCGAAACAAGAGCTATTAGCGATACCAAAAATCGCATTTCAGAAGTGTTTCAAGGATTGGAAAAAACGCTGGCATAAGTGTATTATATCTGAGGGGGATTACTTTGAAGGGGACAAAATAGTTGTTGATGAATAAATAAGTTCTTTTTGGATACAATCATCACGGGCGGAAAGGCCAATTGTCGAAAATGTCGGTAGAATAATGGAAATCGTCAAGTCCGATTGTCATGTAAGCATTGTTTCACTTGGACAGGAGCTAAACATTGTCCAAAAAACCTTTTTGGAACCACTTGAATAAGGTACAGAAAGAAGTTCTATCTATATATTCATATATGTATATGTGCCACATGTGTTAACGCAAAAAATCCTCATGGGCCGAATTCTCATATACGAATAGCTGTTGGATCGTAAGAAAATTAACGTCAAGTGAAAGTGATCGTTGTCGAATCGTGGTGAGTCGGTGTAAATGCTGGCCAAGACAGCAATACCGGTCAGAAAGTTTTTGTGTGTATTTGGCAGAGAAGAAGCGGCCAACTTCGACCAATAGGAGAGAAATTGTGTTCATTCTGCAAGAAAACCAGGGAGGCTGGTTGGGAACGAGGATTTCAGTAAGAGAGTCGTAAAAGAATTGAGTTCAAAATGGCAACACGTTATCGAATCAAGCAGCACATATTTCAATTAAATAAGACTAATCTGGTTATATTAAATAAAGCCATAAATGTCGTGCAAAATCATTAATAATACATTTACACACATTACGAAAACAACTTTATCATTTTTTTTTTATTTATTTATTTTTTTAGCATTCCAACAAAATATAAGCCACCTTATATACACACATGGGGCAAATATCTCCGAATGTTCAAGTACAAATTTTTGTAATCTAAAAAGCCTATGACATATTTATCTTCAATTTTCAATATTCTTGAAGTTCGGAAAATAATTGTTAAAAACGTTGGTTAAATATAAAAACACACATTCATATATTGTTGCACATCAGTATTTGAAAAAATTGAAAATTTATTCCACGCAACGATGTCGAACGAGAGTGATAAGGAATATCGCAGCGAATTACGGAGCCTTTTTAAAAACCGTTTGAAAATTCCTAAAATTAGTCACGTAAGTTTCCTTTGGCAAAAAATTGCAGCAGCTACCTTAAACAAATGGTGCTTTCAGCAAAATTATCCCAATGACTACAACACTCCTGGTGGAACAGCTCAACATTTTAAGGATCAGTCTCTGAGAACAACAGAAAAACCGCCGACATATGACATCATTACTAAAATTACAGAGAGGCAGCGAAAACATCAGATGTATCTGGCGAGATCAAGTGGTGGCGATGCCGACCGCTCCTTATGCGATGCTCGATGGGTATCACAATACATCGGCGACAGCTACTGTGACCGACATGGTGGCAATTATTGTTTAAATCAATATCAATATAGTTCCAAAGAGCCAACATCGACAATGCCAACAAATGCGAACAACGGATCAGAAAAATACTACCAACCGTTCACACCCATGGTGATGTCAATTGATGGCCAAGGGGAAGACCGAATTCACTACGAAACTGGTTCCAATATTAACGACATCTGTGTTGGTTCCGAAGGGGGTAGCACGAAAAGTCAAAAGTCATCCAAAACTGTAGTAAGTCGAAGAAGCTCACACGAACTCAAAAAAATTCTGACCTCGCAGTGTAAATTTCAAGAGGAAATCAATGAGACCTTGAAGCAAATGTGCAACACCGATGATTTGGAGGAAAACCCAAGCAACGTTCACACTATGCTTCGGGAAAAACCTATTCTGCCACTTGATTCACTACCTGTAACACACTGCAAGCATTGCACGGATAAAATACATTCTTCGCAATCATCTCATAAGGATGTTACGACCGAAATCGGCCGAAGTCAGCTTGCTGAGGGCGACAAATATGACACATTAACCATTTCTGTGGAAGATGTTGTAAATTCCAAGGTCATTAATCCAATGATACGCAAGTTACAACGCATGTACCTAAACAATCTGAAGGAAGAAATGTCGCTTATGGAAGATCTGGAAGGCTTGCCGCATAAAGTAAATGAGGTCTACAAAGCAATGATATTCAAGCAAAAGGAATGATTCTGGCCTTACTGGTTGTGGGAGTTTAGCATATATTTTGTAGAAACTACATTTTAGAAAAAAATTTAACACAAATTAACACAAAAAAATCTGAATCTTTTGGGGGTACTCCACATTGTTCGAATAAGAGCATGAGCATCGGAAGTAACTCATCGATGATTGGACTGTATTCCCACTACTGGACATTTTCTGTGTAGTGAAGAAATTGTTCTTATATAATGTAGAAAGCATAACGTCTTCCAAACTTTAATATAAAATCTTTTATTAAACGAGATGTTGGAAAACCCTTCCACAATCTGGCATATACAAGAAAAAGCGGTATGTAAACCATCTTTGCACGGAATGAAACTAATTTCTTAAAAATAACACAGCAGAACAGGACAATGCACTTCAGCCAGACCGATAAATTTCTTTGCAGTTGTTCATAAACTGGACCATCATATTATAGCTCTCTTTATCGAAGTCGATGTTCTCACCACCAAAGAGGATTGCCTGCAATACAAGTCATGTAAAAGAAATACATACTTTGTCTTCTAAAAATATACCTCTTTGGCTCGAATAGCCTTGGGTCCTGTGGGCCTTCCAATGACTTCTATCCAGTCTCCCTTTGACGCTCCCAAGGTATCAGGTAAATTGACCGTGATTTTCTGATCATCCGTGGAGGTGCCGGACAAGTTCGTTCCTGCCTCATCCTCGACGCACAGCATGATGCTAATATTTTGTCCCTCAAATTGCCTCAGCATGTTGCCGTTGACAACGGTGCGCGCTTCAAATGCCATATTCCCGGCGAATAATTGTTATTAAACTTTGACTGTCCGTGATGAAATCAAACAAGCGTATCAGCCGCCTTAAATAGCGAAGCAATGAACTAAACAGATGTTCAAATTGCAAATGCGTATCATTGCCACATTTAAAATATGCTAATATATATGGAAGCTGACGTTTATGAAACCCGAAATACTCATTCCGTCACTTTGTTATTGGTTTGCTCCAAATGCCATACCGCAGAGCAAATTTAAATTGAATTGATGGTGAATTGATTGATGCATCGGGTACATATCAATATTTTTTATAGTACGTATTTTTATGGGACAAGAAAATGGAATGTAAAAATGAATGAATGAATTTAACGAAATTTCATTAGTGCATTGGTTATGAGATATGCAAATTATATGTTAACAATTTTAAAATAATTCTGCTAATAAGCAAGCACCACTGAGTTGTTGTCCACATTGGGATTTCAGAAATCTCCATAGTGGTTTCACTCCAAGAAACTATATGCTAACAAGAAACCCCTATTTGAAAAATTATAACGAATTTGCCGTCCACAAACGCCGATTAAAATTATGATCAAACATGTCGAAAACCAAAGAGATTAACAACAAAGATTTGTTATTTCCACTCGTCGGGGCCATAGCGTGGCTAGCTGCCAAAGTTGGTTATATGTTAAACTGTTAAAGGAAATATCAAATAATTGTTTAAACCTAATATCTATTAAAATAAATACAATACTGTTTTCATCTGCGGGAACATCTTGACATTATCCAAAGTTAGTCAATGTGCACACTTAGCATAGCAGCTATTTTTTAAACGTGAAAATTAAATCTTTTCTATATACATATATACATATATGTATATAGAAGGCCTCGTACCACGCGGTTACGCGTTCTGGGTCTTCTAAAACACTTTTTAAAAATAGATAAATCCCTGAGAAAAGTCTGTTTTAACACAGTTTTCATATAGAAAGCGCCTCATGAGAAAAATTTTCCACTGAAAATAATCTTTTGAAAACTTTTTTTATGAAGAAAGGTGTCCTTAAATATATTATTTATAGAGAACGACTACTTTCATAGCACAATGAAAATGAGAAAACATTTAGCACATAGAAAATTGTATTTGAAAACCATTTCTGTAATTAGGAATATATTTTCATATGTAAAATTTTGTTTTGTTTTATCCACATTTGCACATGAAACACGGGCTATATATGTATACATATATCCACAGTAATTAATTGAAGGTTTGAAAAACTCTTTTTATGAAATTTTGATTGATGAACTTTCAATATTTATTAATTTGGTTTCCATTATACGGAAAGTGCCTTCTAAGATATGTCTAACATAAGATAAGAATTTTGAAAATTAATTTTTTCAAAGACAGTCCATAACTACTTCCAACATGGTTCATTTTCAGTTTTCAATTTTCGGTGACTGCTTCCAATTCTTCAACCGTAAATGGATTATGCCTTTAGTCTTTGGACTTTACGTTTCACATGGAAATTTGGGGAAAAGTTGGACCAATTTAAATAAGACACTTGGAAGAAATATTGTAACAGATATACATATGAAAAAATATCAAAAAATATAATTACTTTTTACTGCAAAAAACTAAATACTACATACAATATTATGTGTACAATATTATATCGCACATTTGCATTGTATAATGGTATGGCGAAAACAATATTGCCAATTTATTATAAATTAATTTATTTTTCCTTAAATGCATAATTTTTACAATATAAATATTAATTAGATACAGTCAACTCGCCCCAATAATATCCAAGTGGAGCTGGGGCGCAATTGTTAACTGCAAACTTATTACTGAAATAAACAATTTATATACTGAAAAAAAAAATGTTTGGCCTGGGTACAATAGAAGTCCTATTGAAAATGTAAGATTCGAAATGACCAACAGACAACTGACATTTCTAAATTTTTAACGAAAGTGTAGAACATAATTAGAAATTTAGAATCACGCAAAGCAGTCCCGGGGCAAAAAGAAATTCCATCCGCAAAAAATTTTCGGTGATTTTGCGTAGCTTTAGAAACATATTGGAAACATATTGAAAATTTACAGTTTATTACTTTATAACCGTTCTCCCATCCTGTGTACATATATATAGGTCACTAAAAAGGCATATGAACAATTTTTACATGGATAACTTTCTATTCTTTGTAATCAATTCGAAACAATACGGTGGCCAAAATTTCGTTGATCTAAACGCGAATATGCGAGTAGAAACACCAAGCAACATTCTGTTATGGGGACAATGGCAGAAGTCTATTTGATTGAATCTATTTTGCAGAAAAACAAAATTGAACTCTTCAACAAATCCTCTTGAATTAAATTTCTAAATCTCTCAATAAATAAATACATATTAATGAGCTTTTGTGGGTTGTTTGTAAGCAAATACAGAACAAAAACAATTATGGAAAACGGTAATATGGTGTATAAACTCATTTATTGGAAAATGACAGATTTTATCTTCATGTATAGGTGATAGGAGGTAAATCTATAAATTAGTACACAAAATAGTAATGCTAAGCTGACAAGTGCTATAAACTTTAATTGACAAATGCGAGAAACTTTAAATTTGTACATAACAAAAATTGTATTTTGTATAGCTTAAAAATACATTTTTGTTTGATGTAATATTGAGTGAACAATCTTGAATTTTTTGAAAATATAATCCGCTGAAATTCATCGCGACTTTGAGATAAGTGAACACAAATAAAACATTCCAAAGGTGGAAACGTTTTTTGGGACAGTGTTAATTTGGCAGACAAACCTTACTTCAGTGAGGCACAAAAAAACTAGCGGCATCAAAATGTTTTTTATGTGGAAGTCGTCTTGGAATATTCCAAGGTGACGTACGTTTGTTCTCTTTGGTTTAGTGTTTCTTTTGAAGGAAAGAATTATTTGGCCACTATCGCCAATTATCAAATTTATGTCTGTTCAAATCGAAATTTACAAAATACAAAAACTTGAAATTTTAAAAATTATCAAATTACATAACCTCATAGGGTTATGTAGATTCCAACGTGATTCCTTAGAATTCACAAAACGACCTGCTATGTTACGGTAATAAACAAAATACTAATGAGGGTACTTAAAAGAAAAAGAACGATATAAGTTTCTTTTTGCGAATCTTCCCTTTAGATTGTTCTTGCATTTGAAAAAAAAATAAGTTGCATTAAAATCAATCAAGAAAATATATTATTCTTCTCTACTAAACCTATCCTTATTTCACAAATATGTACACCTTTCGCAACGAAGTCTGATTAGTCGTACTTATAAATAACGTGCTCTTTAATTAACTAATTAGAATGTCGTCAGTTAGTAATAAATACTGACCTGCCTACTCAGCTTGGTTTCAACCATGATGCCATTCTTTTGGTTACTTGTAAAATGGCACCAATAGGTGTCGTTGTTAAAAAATTGCCAGGAACTTTGGTTGATTTCTTAATAAAGACAACTTTAGCATCCTAGCATCCATCGGAAGGCGCATTAATTGAAGTATATAATGATTTTTCTGTAAACATTAACTAATAATAATTATAGCATACACTAATATGGTGCACATGCTCATTTATGGGAAAATGACTACTTGTATCCCTAAAAAAACGTTTATGGTAAATAGATGTAGATAGCGTGCAAACTATAATTTAAACATTTTATATTTGCTCAATTTGTTGGGCCATAACATTCGTGCGAACGCTACGCTTGCTTTTGTTTTACATAAAAAATAATCGTACCGAGATAAAATATTTAAATTGAACGAAAGGAAATTATGTTGGCGATTATGAAGACATATTCATCTCTATACCAGTATCATAAGTTCTCTTAAGGTTCTTCATAAAATACGAAAGTACCGTCAAAGATGTGCCTTGTCACATTGTAAACGCTATCGTTGTAGCATAGCATTCTTCATTTCGGATCTAGCTTCTTTGCGTGAGAGCAGTAGTTCACCGTGGCGCGAAGGTTGGTACATGCGACTATCGTCCGCATGATCGTAGGTTCAACCAGGCATAAAGCCACTTTCTTTATTTGAGCGGCCAACACCTCGATTTGTTTGACAAACAGATGGAGCAGTCGAGTGATCGACAAGTCTTGCAGATATTTCCTAAACTGTGATGTTTGGAATCGACGTTAAACTGAAGATTGTGTTGAATGAGCATAAAAATAGAATGTGTGTAAGGTAACTGTGAGAAGTTCTTCCATGTCTGATACATAAGATGCAAGTGAATCAAAAAAAAAAGTTATATATCTATACATATAAAAAAATCAATTGCTGTGCGTTAGTCTCGCTAAAGCTCGATAACGGTTGGACCGATTTGGCTCATTTTGGTCTTAAGTTATTGGTAGAGTATTCCGGAAGGTTTAAAAGGTTTTATTTGAAGTGATAGATGGCGTTGGAGATGAGATTTTTGCAATTAATTTTTTTACCACATTAACATTTTGAAGGCAAAACAACGTTTGCCGGGTCAGCTAGTAATATATAAATATTTTAAGGAAATCAGTACTTCGGTTATATTTTTAACATTCATTTTCCTTTACATGTAACTCCCTTGATAACGACCCAATAAGGATTTAAATACATCCGATTTTTCGCTATAATAACGTTAGGCCTCACACACCTTTTCAGGTTTGGCAAAAGGTATTCGAGTTTGTATTTCGGAGTTTGCAAAATTGTTCGAAAAGAAACTCCTTCAATACAAACAGATGGTTACTGTTTATGCCCAGAATCCACATTTGCAAGTTCTGCAATTGCGACGTTTACATGTAAAGTTTTCAATTGTAATGAGATTGAGTGCTTTAGAGTAAACTTTAAGTTGACTGAGCTATTAGAGAATTTATTTGATTTGCTCAAATCAGTTCTGATACTCCCCCCATACGTGTAAGACGAGTTTGCCTGCACACGTAATCCTGTATTTGATTCAAGGTATAATCTCTAATAAACTTTGGAAACGAAAGCTAATCCCCGCTATTTTTTATACTTTTATAAATCTCTTGAGGTAAATATATGTCAGAGTGAACCCGTTCCTGCCGAACCAGACAGTTACCTTAAAGCCGAGTTGTATGTTCCTGGGAAAGATCAGTATTTTTTCCAATGTGAGATCAAAAAGTTGACTAAACAATGGCGGAATGGTACTTATTAAATTGTACAATAGATTAGAATTATTTGAATAAAAAATTTTGAATTGAAATTTGTGCAGAAAACCCGAATTTCTCACCAACTATATTGAGTCGAGGCATAAGCTTGAAAAATACGTAGGCTGAGGTATGGACCTGTTTGTTAATTATACTTATACTATCTAGACTGGTCTTATTCCTTACTTCTAAACATTATAGGAATTCACGTATATTTTACTTTAATTATAAATGTGGGAAAGTATACAGAGAACAATGAAAATGGACAGACTGGATTTTCGAACAAGATAACGCCGAAATCCACATCAGCAGAGAGATAAAATCCTGGGTTTCCTCTGATGCTATGAACTGGCCAGCGTTTATTATATCCATAAGCGTCAGGATGTCGTTTTGAATGGGACTATGGCTCCTGTATCCTTTGGCACTGCATCCTTTGTCCTTGTAAGCGATTATTTTACCTATTTCGTGTTCTGTCAAACTCT
This sequence comes from Philornis downsi, assembly GCA_019455685.1. Lineage (NCBI taxonomy): Eukaryota > Metazoa > Arthropoda > Insecta > Diptera > Muscidae > Philornis > Philornis downsi. The sequence continues at coordinate 856,374 of JAHXMU010000826.1, forward strand.
TTTTTTATTCCGAGCTAAAATTCATTTTTCTTCTCAAAAATAATAATGTTCTATCGCTTGCACCTTTGAAAGTGCACTAATTGAACTTGGCATTATAATTGTGAAACACGCTAAAAACAGAATTATCGCAAAAGTACTATTATCTGCACAATACCAAAGTTTGGGTGCATGGTTGTTTCGTCCAAACAATATTTTGATAGAACGTCACAACAACAAAAAATGTACCGTCACACAAATAAAGAAAATTTATGTGTGACCTTATAAATATGAAACTCACCTTATCACCCGTTACATTTGTTGATTATAAATGCGCTGGCAGTTATTAACTTTTCCCATTAAATTTGGATTTAAATTTTTTATTATATTATGTTGTAGCTATAAGTCCCAATTGAAGTTGTAATTCCGTGTATTGGGACATTCATATTGTTCTGCTATTAAGATACACACAAATGTTACAACATTAGTATTGTAAAATATTATAATGTATTTTTTATTGAATTATGGAGAAGATATGTTGTAACATAGTAATTTCATTAAATCGCCTTAAGGCTTAAAATTGCAATCCTGAATAAAAATAAATTAAATTAAACTAAATTAAATTAAATTTGAAACAAATAATATTCACAACATAATTCTTTTCAGATCACTTGTACATTTTTATGAATTTATTGAAACAGTTTTTTTTTTTTAATAAAATGTTTAAATAGAAGAATAATTTTTAAAAAATATTGTATAACTTCAATAAAAAATTTTAAAATATAAGACTTTTAAATTTTTCCTTCTAAATTACTGATTTTTTTTTGGCACTTTCCACTACTAATTCGAATTTGTTGTTCTAGTAACAATTTTAAAGTTGTCAATTACCACGGGTCTATGAGGGCGGTCCCAAAACTAGCCGACCAGACAAAGAAGACATAAAAGTTGGGAAAAATGTTCTTTATTTTTCAACATAATCTCCTTTTATTTCTTGATCCAACGATATTCAACGCCTTTTATGCCCTGTTTATAGCAAAAACTGTCAAACTTCTTAAAATAACCATTAACCGCAGACTCCACCTCCTCATTTTTGGCAAATCTTTCACCACCGATCCATTTTTCCAAGTTTGAAAATAGAAAATAGTCCGAGGAAGCTAAATCTGGCAAATAATTTGCTTGATGAAGCAATTGCAAGTTTAATTTATTAATTTCGGCCATTGCAATGATGGATGTTTAAACTGGAGCATTGTCTCGATGAAACAATACAATCAATAAAAATACACCCTTGCTCATCCCAAGAAACAGACGCCATGACATTGCCTGCAGATGGAACCGTCTTTTCCTTCATTGGGCACGATTCTCCCATTCCAGTCCTGTGCTTTGACTGTTCCTTTGTGTTGTAAACTTGAGTAGAATATGCCATTTGTAAACATTAAGTAGATTTGAAATATTTGTCATTTATGTACATGTATCACATTAATTTTTCTTTTTTTTTTTTTTTTTTTTTTTTTTTGTACAAGATGAATGTTACTGTTGGTTAAACTACTTTTCCAACAACAAATATTTGCGTGATTTACAGCCGTTTATTTTGTAACTTGTATTGAACTGAATGGCGAACAATGGATCATTCCCATTTCAGATTTTGCACGGTCGTGAAATTTCGATATGTCGAAACGACAGGCAAAGTCAAATTTGGTACTAAAGGGATGCTGGAGAATAGTCGAGAATGGCATCAATGCAACGTGCACTTGCGGAAATCACGGTGATAATAGATGCTCCCAGTTATGCACATATCGGAACAGCAAGAAAAGGGAAGAAAGCTTGAGAGGCCCTTAACGAAAGACTTTCGTAGACAAAGAGCTCACCAGGAAAGTGGAGCTGCTCAAACGACTAATGCAAGAACAATTCCTTTTCTAGTAAAACCAAATATGTAGACATAAAAATTAAGTCTGTCAAAGAAAAACTAGATAAGAGAGAAATTCAATGGTTTTATGTTAACTCTAGTAATATGGTAGTAGATTTAATAGCAAAGGCGTTAAGTGCTGAGAAGTTCAAGAAGTTAATGCCACAATTTGGTTTAGAATAAGTTTTTTTTTTGTTCTTTTATTATAAATGATGTAATAAATGAGGGTGTTGTAAACTTGAGTAGAATGTTACTTACCCAAAACTTTTTCTCAGGCATGAAGTGGCGGACCCATGTCTGATCCATTTTTATAATTCGACGCAGAAATTTGGCTTTATTGGCGTGAAACATCGCCAAATGCTCTTCTGAAACATATTCACGACGCTATTTCTACTCTATTGAAAGCAAGCGCGGCACCCATCTTGCGCAAAGCTTTCTCGCCTTCCAACCTTCAGAAAAAAACTATGTATAGCACTTTTTGAAATGCCTATCATTTCAGCCAGCTTACACACCTTCTACCGACGACCATCCAATACCATTTTGTGGATTTTCTTAACATCGTTTGGGGTGGATATTTCAATTGGTCGGCCTCGTTTAAACTCTACTACCCAATATTTTAAGGCCTTAAACAAAGGTGCGGACTCCCCTAAAGTAGAATCTAGCTTGGCTTTAATACTGATTGGACTGGGACCTTTCAAATGGAAATATTGAAATACATAACGGTGACCAATTTTTTCAATTTGTACAAATTCACTTAAATCGTTTACGGTGAAATCGTTTGCTCAAATAAAAATACTAAACAAAGTGGCGCCATGAAATTTGTAAGGTTATCACTTTTCACCAATTTTTTGACACTACTGCCACCATCTATACATCAGGTCAACTAGTTTTGGAACCGCGGTCGTAGTTACACTTCGTGTTTCGAAAAAGTTACAAAGAGCTGCGTAATAATAATAGTAATAGTGATTACTTATATTACTTTTTTGAAAACTTAACTACCAGCAACGATATTTTATCAACTAAGCATTATTTGAAATTCTGGTCATTAATTACATTTTATTGTTTTCTTCGATGGATATATTCTGCTATTTGCGCTGATAATAATAAAATTCGCAAATAATAAATAAAAAATATTTAATACCCAAGTAACTTTAGGTTTCCAAATTCAGCATTACTTCAGTATTAGAATTGTTTTAGTTCATTCATGCACGATTTTTTATCAAGATCAGAAGTCCCGAAAATAAGCGCTCACATTCGTTCTCCGAATGTTGACTAGAGTAGAAATGTAATCTGTTAAGTTTAGCAATTAGGCAATAAAGGAGAGATAAAATGCCAGTAACATCACCATAGGTATGAACTAGAAATAATCAAAAATTTAATCAAAAGCCTGAGCAAACGCTGAATATTTCTAAGGTACAAAATCTATTTGATGTCATAAACTCCAGTTCTCTCAAATTGGCTTTTTTGTGTGGCGCACATTTTCTGATTTCATAGCATTTTACTTCTGCTTACGTCGTACTTAGCCATCTGGCAACGTACTTTGGCCAGGATGTCAAGAAAAAATCAATCCAAACAACAAAAAATTCTGCTGCAGCAACACAACAAAACTACTTAAAAGCTTTTGCTTGCATGATTGATATTCAAAATCTACTATAATTAACAAAATGCGTTCGTGCCTTTTTCAAGAGCTGTAGATGGCTGAACGTAAATGGTGTTCTGAAGTACAAAGTCTGAGGGAACAATTCGAAGAATAGGGAATTGCCGTCGCAGCGTCTGCTTTGCTGGGATAAAAAAAACTTCCCCTAAGCCAAGGAGGACGAAAGAATTGATTTTTCGCAACAGTAATAAAAAAAGTGTTCAGAGCAGGAGAACTGCTGTATTTTGTGAAATCAAAACAATTCGGTGTAAAATGAGTAAGTTTAAAATTGAACTGTAGCCCGGTCCCCATATGGTTGCGAAATGGACCAATTAGATTTTATGGAAAAATCTTGTTGGTATGGTAGGGGTGGCAACTGAGTGGTGCATTCGCATTCCTTCAGTAAAGGGTTTTGCAAAATCCAATCCAAAAATCCGTGCAATAATGACAATAACATTGTTGAAATGGACGAAATCTCCAATTTTGTATTTTCTAATAAGAAATTTGCATGTTTCCTTAAGAATAAGCCCAATATGACGTCACTCGCCACTCTTGCGAATGTGAAAGCCGTTACTGGCCTTAGTACAACATCCTTCAAAATGAAAAAAAAAAAATGAAATTAAGTGCACACATAGCCATAGCAATCACGTTAAGAGTGTCACCGTCGACAATCGCACTGATTTATGGCCACGATTGTACACTTAACCGCACCCCTTGACATTTATAGTAGCCGCTCACTTAGTCTGAGACTGTTTGTTTTTTAGGTGAGGAGGAAAACGAAAAAATCATTTTGGATTTGTCCCGTAAACAGCTGAAGAAAGTGCCAAAACAGGAGGAAGCCCAAAATGTTCGTGTGCTGCTGTTGGATGAAAATGAGTTGCAGAAAATTGATAATATCGACTCGTATCTTAAAATAGAGAAGGTAAGCAGCCAGACAAGCAGACAAAGTGTTTGCTCTTATGTCGTCCATGACAGTATCCAGTTTCAAATCTCCCTTTCTCTTCCTTACAATATCTGTTGCAGTTGTCGTTAAGTAAAAATCAATTACTACGCATGTATGGAGTATGTCGTTTGCATTGTCTACGTGAATTGAATCTGTCGTTCAATGGCATCCTATCCATTGAGGCTCTGAAGGAGTGCGTTCACCTGCGCTATTTGAACTTGGAGGGAAACAACATCAAAACCATCGAACATTTGAATACAAACATAAAATTGGAATATTTGAACTTGGCGGAAAACAGTATTGGCAGTATATCGGATATATCATTTTTAAAATGCCTAAAGGTATGCTATACACTTTTTTACCTACCATTAATCCCAACTATTTACCACATGTCCATGTTGTCGCTACGGCATAAAATGTTGAGAAAGCTTGAACATGGGATGTAGGAAACTCGGGGTTTTTTTTTGGTGGAGCAGTAATATGTTAACGTAAAGTACGACTATGTTTTACATAGCATAATTTATAATCTTGAAATAACCATTTGTGGTAGGGTTATTTTATATAATTGAGCATTGTTACGCGCATGAACGTGATATCGTATGACATAGGTTTAACCAAACTAGCTGACATGACGCATAGATTGTGCCAGTAGTTTAAAAAAAAAATTATATTTTGGTTAAAAGTGGCAACCTTATAAAACGTATGTTTACGTTTCAAGGCGCCACGTTGTTCAGTATTTTTGAGCCATCAAAAGCAAACGACCTCAGTGAATTTGTTAACATGGAAAAGTTGTCACCGTTATGTGATTCAATATTTACATTTGAAAAGTCTCAGTCCATGCTCCTTCGTTTACGACTGTAAAACATTGGGTAACGGAGTTTAAACAAGGTTGTACGTGCTGTCAAGACGAACGGCGTAGTGGTCGACAAATTGAGGTGTCCACGCCAGACGCGGTTAAGAGAATCCACAAAATGGTATTCGATGATCATTGGCTGAAGATCATCAACCGAAGATTTGAAGAGGAGAAAGCTGTGTGCAAGATGGGTTGGTCCACCACCTCACACCTGAAACAAAGGTCTGTCAAAGTAGTGGATTGGGATGGGAGAGTCGTGTCCATAGAAGGCGAAGACAGTCTGCAGACAAGGTCATGGCGTCTGTTTTTTGAGATGCGCATGGAATTACTTTTATTGATTATCTTCCTAACTAGTTTTGGGACCACCATCGTACAGCTAGTATTAAAGCGATTATACAAGAAGTATTTCGGTTATTCAAAGGGCAAAAAAAAAACGGTTTAAACGTTTATTTTAGCTAAAGCTTTCACTTTTTCACTTTTCACTTTTTTCATATTTTGAAATAGTGATCTTACAAGCGTTATTGGTTTTGTTTTACCATCTCTGGTTTTCTAACATAAAAAAATGTAAATGTAATATAATGTAATATCAGGCGATATTTGTAAATTTGAGCGCTGCATTTTTTAATGTCGAAAAAGTAAATCGTCATTTTTGGAACTTAAAAAATGTCAATTTACATAGATTTCCCAGAGATTTTTGGAATATGTCTCAAACAGCAACATTGGCATTCAAACATTTACAAGAAATATATCACGATAGGAAGTAAATTCGTGATCACTTTAATGTATCGGAAATAATTTTCAAAATGTTGCGAGCTTCTTGTAACACAGTTACAACGTGACTTATCCCAGCAACAATTTGTTATACATTTGAAGCGGTGACACGTTCTCTTGCTTACGGAACAGACAAAAAATGCGACTGCTTGCAGTTTTTCTTGCCAAGAACCACTAAAGTGAAGCGACGATGCCACAATTTCAGCAGCAGCTGCTTATTAGAGTGATTATAAAGGATTTTCCAAGAGAGCCCGGTAGATGCTAAAATTGAATAAAACAATTTGTACTTGAAATATTTTTGTGGCTTATCAATAGCATTTAAAAAGCCGTGCTGTGCAATGAATCTGGCACAAAGATCAGGCTACATTGGAGCGATGGCAGGAATTGTGTTGACTGAGGGCACAACTCGTTTGGGGCTTATTGACATAGACCTTGGACTTGAGCAAACCCCACAAGATGAAGTCGAGTCGCCCCCGTATTGGTTAATCGATCGTACAGAATGCCCATTATGGCATCATCAGTATGGTATGTCGGACCGTCTTGTTAAAATTACATGGCGTTAACATCCATATCATACAATTTTATCCAAAATAAATTGATTATCATCGTGATGGCAATTATTATTTTCGAAAAAGTAAGAACTGATAAAACAGCAGTCCCACAATCCGCACCAAACAGTGCCTTTCTGTGGATGCATATCCACTTGATTGACCCCGTGTGGACAGACTTTATTTACGTTGCAAATTGAAAAATCTGGGAGTAAAACAAATTGGAATTAATTTCTCTTTCACAAAGACATTACGTTTCTTAGAACAATATTACCTTTTTTCAGCACAGAGACGTGCAAGACGCGATGTCATTTAGACCAAATCTCGCTCGCTATGCTTATTATATTTTTTAAACAGTATGGAGCGAGATGGCTTCTTTTGTTGCTAACCGTAATTTGTTAAATCTTATGTACTTCAGTCCGAGTAAGAAATGTTCAAATCGACTCGAACATTAGGAGAGAACACACATTTTGATAGCAAAGTAACGATATAACTACCGTGAATTGTTGAAATCTGCAATGGTTTTTGCAGGCAGTTTCAAAATACAAAAAAGCAAATAAATGAAAAACTAACCGAAATTCAAAATAATTTCAGATCAATATCGTAGTTCTTTATTTGATAATAATATTTATTTTATTTTATTTTTTTTTAATATTCTTTATTTGCAATCTATCCTGAGACAATAAGCAAATTTAATAATGTTCAATTAAATAACAGAAATATTGTAGATCCAATGAACTACGATACATTTAAGTCCACAAGTGTGTTTATAGGTAATATGAAGTAATATATCACTAAAATTATATATACAGGGTTGCCCATATTCGACGGACCCATGTTTTTTAAAAAAAATCAAAGAAAAAAATAAAAATTTGGCGGTTGGCAATCTTATTCATTTAATTTGTTCCAAGTAGATTTGTTTACATCAATTTTTGAATATGATATCTCTCAAATGGCCGCCTCTGGCGTTGATGGCGTATTGTGCCCTTTTTGCAGCATTTTCCATCGTTTTCGCCAACATTTCGCCCGGAATAGCGGCTTTTTCTTCACGAATGTTGTCCTTGAGCTCTTCTACGGTCCTTGGCTTGTTAACGAAACCTTTGACTTCAAATGTCCCCACAAGAAGAAGTCAGCGGGCGTCAAATCGGGCGAACGCGGTGGCCAGCCCAAATCACCACTTTTCGACATCAAACGGCCTGGAAACAAATTCTTCAGAAAATCGATTGTTATGCGACTTGTGTGCGGTGGAGCGCCGTCTTGTTGAAACCAGAACTGCCTCATACGCTTTCGACGAATAATTGGCATCACAAAATTGGTCATCATGTCGCGATACTCGCTCCTGGTTGATGGTAACAGCATGGCCATTTTCGTTTTGGAAGAAAAACGGCCCAATGACCGTTTTCGCACTAACGCCGCACCAAACTGTGACTTTTTCGTCATGAAGAGGCAATTCTTGAATCTCCTGAGGATTTTCAGTGGCGTAAATACGGCAATTTTGCTTATTTACGGTCCCATTCAATGTGAAATGGGCTTCATCGGACATGATAATTTTGTTCCAAAATTGCTCGTCATCATCGGCCATTTCGATGACTCGTTGGGCCCATTCCAATCGACGAGGCTTGTCCGCAGGCAACAATCTTTGCGTCAATTGAATTTTGTACGGGAACAAATGCAAATCAACGCGAATAATCCGTTGTAAAGTGGACCGAGCCATGCCCAACTGCTGAGAACGGCGTTTCTGGGATGTTCTTGGGGACCTCTCAACACTGGCTCGTATGGCAGCGATATTCTCGGCCGATCGCCTTGGTCGACTTTTATTTGGCCTCTTCGGATTAGAAAGAGCCTCACCAGTCGAAAATTTTTCGTATAAACGCTTAATGGTGTTCTTAGAAGGCGCACTTCTCACATTTTTTAATATTTTAAAAGCACGTTGAGTTTTCACAATTGACTTCTTCTGTTGAATGTAAATTTCAACTATTTCAGAGCGCTCGCGTGGCGTGTATTGTTCCATGGTAAAAATCTGCTTGGACTGACGCTTCAAACGCGGTATGTCATTAAGCGATCTGACATCTCTGTCAAAAGTTATGGCGTTGCCAGATGGGTCCGTCGAATATGGGCAACCGTGTACATACATGGCAAAATTACAAGTTAATTATCTTATTACTAGCTTCTAAATGGCAAGTCTAACACATGTACTCGTTTTAATCTTCTTGTCTCGGCACTGTCATCAAGGAGTGCTATTGCCAACGGATTTACATGGTCGCTCAGTCTTTGTAGATAGTTTTCACTGGATTTATTAATTTCGTCTCTAACAGATGATACTCTAAGGTCCTGCCTTATGTGTTTGTTTGTCACAAACCACAGAGCGTTGGTGATTGTTCTAAGCGCTTTTGATTGGTATCTCTCGATTATGTCGATATTGGAGTAACTCGCTGTACCCCAAATTTGGA
>JAHXMU010000826.1:865463-954371 GCA_019455685.1 Philornis downsi
ACAACAAATGAACAAGGTAAGAGAAAGAGAGGCGGACACAGGCGAGAGAGAGAGGTATTCTAACGAAGCAAATTGATCTATTATTTTTTCAGTTAACAATTCAAACCATTTGGTCCAGATGACTACATCCCTTATAGAAAATGTGAAAAATTGTGATACATTAATGGGCCAAAGCTTGGACGTTTCGGGTGCGGTTATCAATAATTCAAATTCTAAGCTGAACAATTCTCATGAATCCACCCCTCGCACTATAACACCAAATCCTTATAATGGTATTTATGCATTTTAACCATTATTAAAAAAAAGTTTCTGATAAAAATTAACGGTTAAGTTAAAATTAAGAGGGATATCACAGAAGTGTGCAAAATTCCTTTAACAAATAGACATTGTGAGGCAAATTGTCAATTGCGACTTGTATTGACTTTACTCATACTGTTTTCATTTCTCCAGTTGCTGTTAATTATTAATTATTTGTTAATTATTGATTAGAAAGAATTATGATGCTTACATATCATATATTTTAAGGTTTTCTTCGTGAAACTATAATTACTAATTTAGCTAAATGCCAGAATGAATGTGATGAGTTGAAAACATTTCTAAAAATGCTATCAGAGAAGGAACTGTTATTTTCACATAATATTCTCACAGATAATCACGTTTTTAGCCGAACATAAATGAGGTTCTCTATATATACATATATATCGCCTGTTTCCCGCCGATCTAGTGGTGGTAATTCTCGTAAGGGACCATAAGCAGTAGAAAATGGGGATTTCTACAATTCAATTAAAAAACAAAAAAACAAAAACAAATAAATTTGTGTGTGTTAGTGTGCGTTAGTAGGATACAGCATGCAAGCCTGGTAATTATGTTTGAATATGTTGAATGACATTTTGGTTTCTAGAAACAAGTCAAGTTCATGACCAATAATAGTTTGTAAGTAGAGGGAGCGTCTTAGTGATATTAACAAATTGCATATGCATATGCATATTGCATATATAATAAATTGCCCATTAGAATCTTTAAACCTCTCTCCTAAGGTTTCATTAAAAAAAAAAAACTCAAAACAACAAAGCCAGTTAAAATGTGGGAAATTCGATAACTCAGTTAATCGCATAGGGTATAAACAATCGGACGGCGATTCGCAGCACGACCCAAAAATAATTTCTAGTGGTATAATTAAAAAGAACAAATATGGATTACTTCCATATAAACTTGGGACCCCCAGCCAAAAGGAATAAAAACAGCTGTTGCCATCATATGGATGGCATACATTCTCATAAAAGTATTTTTTTTACAGTATCTTCTAAATACCGCTCGTATGTGACGGCGTGAAATCTGTTGATGGCTTGCAATAGGATGGCGTTGACCATCCACTTTGGCATTCAGTGTGGTGCGCCAGCTGCAATAACTGTTATCTCCAGTGTTTAAGTCCTGCTTTTGCTAATAAGTGATTCTATTACCTTCAGCTATCGCTATTAAAGTTTTCAAAAATAGAGCCGAATTGTTTGGTTTTTGATTTTAACAAAGATTATAACAGTTTTCTTGCACTTCATGAAAGGGATATTGTAGAGTTTATCACACTTTGAGCTTACACTAGTTATATTTTTTAATTTACTAAATGGAACTTACTGCCTAATGGCGATTCCAGGAAGCCTTTTTTAGACTTGTCGATTACTTGACTACTCAAAGTGTTGATTGGACATATCGAGGTGATCGGAAATTCATGTATAGGTTTCTTCCTTTCCAAATACCCTTTCTCGTCGCGTACCCAAGCTTATACATCTAATTTCATAATTTTAGATTCTTCTGATTGTTCGAGGCAATAATATAATTTACCTATACATTTTTCCTTATTTTACCTAAAAGTTCAAATATCACATAAATTACATGCTTACCACGCACCTACTGTATTCTAGCCTTAGCCGTCTCGTTTGTTCGAAGGTACAATTTTTTATCACTTTTCATCCCTAAAAGCACAGAATCGCACTCGTATTCTGAAGTATAGATTGTTAACAAAATTCTTTAGGCTATGCTTAATATGTAATGGAAATGTGTATGCTGTAAGGAATTGCCATTCCATAAAAAGGTGACTTCCACACAGATTCGTCGCTTTTTTCACCATCGTTAAGTGATATACCTTAGAAGGAGTTCTTGCAACGTTTTCGTCGAAGAGATTGGAGCGATCACAGCAATAATTGAAAAACAATTTATCTGCTATTGAAGGTGTATCATTTCTCGCACATAGTCATTTTAATCCTTGATTCGCATCGCTCAGGCTGGATTTGTACTTGTATTTTTGTTTCTTTTTTTGTTTTCAGAACAATCCTTTATAAACCAGCCTCTTACTGGTGGACCATTGACAGCTGCCTCTAAAATGGTGCCTGTCCCAGAAACTCTTATGAGCCCTGATGTCTGTCCAGCTTCAGTGGCCCAACGGGTAACTGTTTCAGCTATTAATACACAAATACATCAAACGAAAACAAATAAAAATAAAGGTAATCACCATTTTTTGACGTTTTGAATTATTACTTCTTTTTGTACGTGAAACTATTTGCTATGACAGATAATCGATTAAATTCTCCAAAAATGCGTAGTCCGCATTTGAAGCGCAATACTGCAGAGCGGAGCCCCACAATAAGTCCAAGAAAAACAAACAATAGTCAGCAGCAAAATACAAATGCAAAAATCGTTACGAATCAGCAGCATTTGCAGCACATGGACCAACGTCAAACGAAATCCCGACAATTTGTGAGTAGTTCAATTCATGTCGCAGCCCCAGATGATTGTTCGGCTGGTGGCAGCTCGGATGATGACAGTGACAACATAAATGTGGATAAATTAAAAACAATACGCAATAAAGCAGCTCAAAGGTGCGAAACGAAATAGTACTATTTATTATTAAAACTGAAGGCACGTTTGTTGAATTTTGCAGATGCCAGCAACTTAAACAAAATATGGATAATTCAAATCTAAATTGTAGTCAAGATACGGAAACGTCTGCTGTGGTAATACAGAAAATATGGCGTGGTTATCGTACCCGCAAAAAAACAAAGGATATTGCTGAAAAATTGTTAAAGAGGCGCACGCATGAGTATATTGAGTGAGTATTGAAGTGTTAATTTGGTGTATATAAACAATGCGTATTATAGGTGTATTTAGTTTTTTTGTTTAATTTGCTCTCAATTTCCGTTTGTCACTGGACTCTTGAGAACCATTGTGAAATTTAACATTTTCCAACGACTTTAGGAAAACAATTTACTTTTTGAAAGGCATTGCAAACAACCCATGCTATTTTTTAGTACCCATTCTGTAATCTTTTTTTGAGACGTTCATCATGTTTATAACGTAAGAATTTTCGCGATCATTTTCTTCTATTCTTACAATGTAATCCAGGCAACGCAATGGCTGAATTTTGATGTCCTTTACTATCTCAATGTCGGCATTCAACAGAAGCAATGTAGATGTATATATATATATGATTTTATACGGTAAAAATGTAACATCCTAAAGCGTTTAAAATACGATGTTCATTTGATCAAATGTGTTTCTTTTTGCGTCAGTTGGGTAATGTCCGTCTGTCTAGTTGGCTGGTTGGATGATTAGGTAGGCAGACACAGCAACTACCGAAAATCTTTACGAAATTTCTTAAAATTTGTCACTATCTAATATTTCGCTAGATCGCAGCTGGGGATAGAAAGTAGGCTTTATCAACCTGCGCCTTCTTTAGCCGATTTTTCGAAATTCAACCTGTTCGCAATAACTAACTTTACAGTAGCCTAAATTTACCATTGTATTGGTTTATGATACTTCGCAGAATTTAAGAAAATTTACCAATTAGTATTATTTTTGTTTGATTGCACTAAAAAAATGGAGCGCATTGACAAACCCTTTCTGTTCTTTCCATATAAATTCACTGATTTTTTCACATTGATTATTTTCATTTTCAAAAAACAATTTAACCTAACCACCCATTCATTCTTGTCTCCATACCTTTCAAGAAACTAAGACCTGAGATTCAAAATGAAGGGCATCGCCACACCCCCTCTGGTATCTACAATTAATTTTCCGCTGTTATCAATAACTAGTAAAAAAAACTGACTGAGAACCTTCATAAAAATTAACTAACTTTATCTGTGTTCTTAGATGCACGTATTTCATTCAATATCGCTAAATTCAGTATAATTTAGCAAGCATCAAGCATTTAGTGAACTTAGTTCTTCGAATGAAAATGGATTGCCTACAATTTGTAAGCGGAAGACTACAGAAAGTTATAATTTTGCTTTTCTCTTTTTAATTCAAAGCATTTTTTGATCAGAAACTGTCGTTTTACTATGTTCTTTCTGGCATACTACACGCGTTTGCTATAATGCCAAATGACGTTGGGGAACGGTATATGTTGATATGTGTACTGGACTGGATTTTGCGTACTTTTTATTCTTGCTATCAGGGTTCTCACGGTCGCTCGCTAGATTGGCAGATAGGTTGCAACCACGTACGATTTAAATGTCTGGATTTTGAATGTTTGTAACACAACCATTTATTTATTTTATGCAAATCTTGTTTTCGGTATACCAAAATAATTAATAGAAAAACCAAACTAGAGTATGTGTAGCGCAGATGATCAAGCAAAACTAGCACTTGTTCCAGTGTGAATATGTCAATTGATTTGTCTACAGATACACTACTAAATTCCATTCAGATTGTTTAAATAGCCATACTTGATATGCAAAATTGTGCCATTTACTTCAATCGTCTTTTCATAGACGGAAAATGGAACACGAAGATTTCAATCATCTGGGAAGCTTTCGTTCATCCAATTTTAATTTAGGAATTCACTTGAGTTGATTATCAACTCTCTTTTTGTTCGTCAAAAGTGTACTTTCTCTTTAAACGCTTGCTAAGTTCAATCCGTTATTAATTCTCCTCCACCGACATCCGTTAACATTTTTTGCGGCATTGTTATATTTGATATATTCTTAACAAAAACCACTGCGTAACAACCCCTTGTGTGAACGCAAAGGAAGGTTTTTGCGTTAATTGCCATGGAGTCGGCTCCGCGAAGTAGACTAGAACTCTTATAGCCCTAATTTTAATCGGTTTTAATAAGAGTGATATTAGGAAAGTGAAATTAGGTACTGCGAATTAAGTCTTAGTATTAGCGATGAAGGCAATTTAGATGGCCTTATCAAGTATCTCGCGTCTTTTAGTTCCGTGGACTTGGAAGTGATAGGTATAGTTATGAAGGCGGAGTGTGTGGCATGGGCCATAAGTACCTTCGAATTTCTTTTGTCCTGATGGGATAATTTGAGAATAATCTATCCTAGAGTTAGTTACTTTAGAAGTAATTCCAAGAATATTACTGAGATATAACAATTAATATTGTTTTTGCACGGTTCCATTGTTTATTATTGTTTTTAGCAAACTGACCAAAGATATGGAAATGACAAAGGCTCAATTGGAAAACGAAAGAAAAATTCAACAATTGCAAATGCAGGCTATTAATGCTCTTTGGAAAAAAGTTTCCTCAATGCAAAATACAGCAGTTAACAACGCAACCAACACTGCGGCGGCGGATGTTCACACAGATGGTGGTGGCCAGTCAGCCTCTTCGACGTCCACAACAACAGCATCGGCGGCAGCTAATTCTGCTGCTCTAGTGAGTCATCAGAGCACACTTAGTCTCGACAATAGCTCTACAACAGTGGTAAATGATTTGGCCAAGACATGCAGTATGCTAACAAATCAGGTAAGCATATGCATAAGTAAATACGACATTGATGTAATTTCAATCGTCTTTTATTATCACCAGGTGCAACAATTACAGGGCTCTATGAGGGATATCTTAAATTGCCTTACATTGTTTTGTAATTTGCCTCAGGAAAACGTAAAACGTCTGTTGACAGCCGGTGTAGCGGAAGCATTGTCCCAAACCAATAACGCCCTCAATGCCACCACCAGCGAAAAGCGGGACTCAGCTGCTACGCAAACAGAAATTGTAGCAGTTCACACGCCACAATTGGAGAATCAAACCCATTTTCCTTTTACAAAAGTACGGCCCTCTACTCTAGCTCTTCTAGAATCACAGAATCCAAGTACACCAAGCAGCAGTAGCGGCGGTACAACCACCAACACAGCTACTGGTGCCACCAACACCACCGACACAGATCAACCGCTGGAAACTCCAACCAATCATAAAAGGTTGCCGCTGGAGAAAAGCGGTGTTGTTAGCGATGATGCGAGAAGTTCTAATGATTCTGTATCCTTTGCAGAGAAACAAGACGAAGACGAGAAACATAATTTGCATACCAACTGCGGCAGTGGCTGAAGAGAACGACGCTAATAGGGAATAACGCAAGTGATGATATCGTTTTGTAAAAGTATTGCATTTTCTCGCAATCATTTTTTATTTTATTTACTTGAGGATAAGTTAGAAAAGTAACTCACGACCTTAAAGGAGGACGAACGCAAGCTAAATCAGCACATTTACTTCAAACGCTTTAGTCATCTTCCATGTGCACCACGGACGTGGAGCGTGTAGACATTGCAGATTTGCCCTCCTCCGTAAATCATTGACGCATCACCACACACATACACTCTCTCAGGCGCTTAATCATTCGCATTGTGTCCTTCTCACCAAAAAGGCTTAAATAAGATCTCACAGTATTTTTACATACATACGTACTCGTACATACATAGATACCAAAAATACATAGTAACATAATTAGTTGTGTAGCTTTTGCATCTCCTTAGCAATGAGTGAATGAATGAACCTGAAATAGCAAAACAAATATGATATGACTCCTTACTTACAAAAGGGAATATATGCAACCACCAACAACCACTACTGAACAGAAGAAATTAAGGATAATCTCTGCCGCATCCACCAACCTCGAAAGCATTTTGTTTATGATTACACCGAAATTTTATTTTGAATTAGTTGATAATGAGAATATTAACAGTTAATGTCTTTTTATTTTTAAGAGTTTTATACCTGCGCGTATATGATTGATTTCGATTTTATTTACTACAGAACAAGTAGGAACAAAACACTCCATCCATACAGTACATTTTACTTGAAATTAAGAACAACGAAACTGCAGAACATAAACTCTATTGGTTTAGTTTCCTTTGTTTCTTATCTCGATGATGATCTATACTAGTCTCTGGCGATTGCCTCCAATTTCAATTTCTATTTGTAATTTTGTTGTGTATTTGTCTTATTTTTTATTAATCTCTGTTTAACTGTAAGTAAATTATATTTAAATCAGAACAAAATATATATAAAAATCGCAAATTTTTTTCATTTTTCAAATTTGCAATTACATTGAGAAATAAAATCAATTCAGCTTTAATAAAAAGTTCATAAAGTATGTTCATGTGTGCGTGTCTGTAGGGATTACTTGGAAATCGATACTAAGATTACATCAAGATTGGTGATATAGCCATCGTAAAGAGAAGGTAAGGATTTTCATCTTGGAATTATTTGGTTGTACTCGTAAAAGGAGTTCATAAATCTAATTATATACATTTGCTTAAAGTTGTTGCCCTATTCTCTATTTTCCCCTGCAGATTAGTCCTCTATAAAATTGTTGTCCAGGATAAGTGGTGAGGTTCTTCGGCCAGCTGCGCCACAAATGATGATGATGGTACTAACAATTTCTACTGGTTTTTGCGATGTTAAGAGTAATCTTCGTTGTTCTTAGCATAAACTTGCGGTGTAAGTTTTGGTAAAAGTAATCAGGATGAGCTGTTTTAACTGTAGAACTCGAAATTATTTTAACAAATTTACGTCACTTTTCGATTAGTGCCCTTGTTGTGAGACAGGATTTGTTTTTTCGGTCACTTATACAGTGCCGTTCACTTAAATAGCACCCAATTTAAATATTCTAAGCTCGATTTTTTCCAAAATAATTATTATAACGAACTGGTTGTGCTTTTATAAATCATATTTCACGTATTTGTATATTTCCATATTTCACGTGTAATCCTATAACATACATTTTCTTTCTTTTTAATGAACTAAGTACTAAAACATTAAACACAAAAAAGGTCAAAAATTCAATTTCAGTTTTTGGTTCATTTGAATAGCCCCCTTTACAAAAATTAGGTTATACACGAAAACATTAATGGTAAATTAAAGGTATTACTGTTTGCTTACATCTAATATAAAAATAAGTACTTTAAGTAAAATTTAGTAGTGGGTGCTTCCGCCCTGATTGAGAATACAGTCATATATTCTGTTCAGCAAAGAATCAGAATCAATCAGGTTTTTGATTAGGTCCAGCGAAATACACGACGAGGGCTGTTTAATTCCATTAATGACATTAACTTTTGCTTCAATATTGCTTGCTTGATTCGTACATCTTAATGTTTAAGTCTGGAGAGTGAGGCGGTCAGTTCATAACCTCAACATTTGTTATGTGCCTCTATCATGGCGTTAGGTCGGTCTTCCGGCTGCTATGCGGTCTCAGTTGTAGCAGGTTCTCAACCCACCAACACTAACCCAGAGGACTAACAAAAAAATTGAACATTTAATTACGAACATTTACACACACGGACATCCACAAAAACCAAGGACCTTGATGATAGGCCCCGCACTTTGCCCACCCTTCCTCGGTTCACCAATCCATTTCGTTTTTGTTAGAACCCCCTCATTCCACACACCGCTTTGGTCTTACCTAATCGGTTCAGAACCCCGTTTCCTTATTAAAAACTAATCGGACATCATCTTCACTTAAGATTTATTGTTACATATTCAATATACTATTTTGGAAATATATGCAAACAATTTTTCATAAACAATTTTTTTTAACAAATTGGTCCCTATAAAGTCTGTAATTTTCTTTAAATCCTCTACGCAATAATTCTTGCCACAATACTCTAATTTTCTAACCTACCTAAAGGAGCTCGCTTAGGTGGTCTCACGCTGAGATAAATGTGTCTACAATGAACCAAATAAAGGATTTCAGCCAAAAAAAAAAAAAAACAAACTTCTTTACACGAAAAAACACTTTTGAATCCGCTACACTTAAACAATGACTAACGTATATTTATCTTAAAGCTAACTTAAACTATATATATATAAACTAACTAATAATTATTTATATATATTTTTTTTAGCTATGCCGTCTGGGCGATCTTTAATGCGGGTTATATTTGTTTTTTTTTTTTTTCTTTATATTTATTTTATGTTACGGCCTGATAATTATTCACTAATAAAATTTGCACAGCACAATTGCTAGCGTAGTGACGAGGTTTAGTTTCTTTTTTTTTTTCTTTTTGGTCTCAAATTTTTTTTTTACAGTTTGAACGAGATCTAAACCCGTTTTCTGCAACGTTAGCGCAGTTCGGTGGTCTGATTTTCCATTATTGAGGGTATAATTTGCATTTATTTTTTTTTTCAAAGTTAGGCTCGGCATATATTGAGTTTTCAGTTGGTATGTTGGTTTTTTTTTAAGTTAAAAATCTAAGGCACCGCCGTCTATTTGTTTAGTCGACAACCTTGGTTTTCCTATCACCGGAAACATACAGGCGGTGGTTAGCTTGATCATACCTGATTTGAACAGAGCTGACAATTGATCAGGTCGAGTTGTTGACTTGGCTCCAATATGTAGATGGCTCCTCTCACCTCTTTTAGCTCCCACGACGTTTCCCGTGGTTTACTAGGTTTGGGGATTATTCTCTAAGGTTGCCTCCTCACAGTCTCTCTTAACTCTTGGTTCGGTAATTATTGGTGTTCACCAGAATACCCGTAGGCTATTCCCAAAAGAAAAACTACACTTTTTACTGGCTCATGTCATTATTTTCCATATCCTTGTCCACTAAATACCTTGAACTTCAGCGCTCTTGATGTTTCTCCTGCCACTAATTGATCCGCGCGAGTAGGAATATCGACCGTATCGACACGCTGTTTCTTTGTAATTGTCTTCAGCTATTTCCTTGACGCCAGATTTTACCTTTTTCCGCCTAAATTTTATTGAAACAGCCATCTTTTTTTGTTCCAACCAGCTAATCTTTATTTACGCTTTATCCTAATTTTTGTTGTCTGTTCTAAATTCAACTCACCACCCACTTTTATTAGTAATTTTCAACCATTTTTGCATTTGAACATCTTAACAGTTTTCGGTTAATCAATTCATGAATGAAAGCTCGCGCAATTTGTCGCCCTCTGTAAAGCAATTCTCTTTGCGCACGCACAACCCTGTTATTTCCAATTTCAGTTGGCAACGCGAGTGCCCAGATGTTATTGCTGCTTTCACTACGCAGTAGACGTGTGCAAAACGGTGATTTGCCAATCACAGTGAAAACTGTGATTGCGATTTGTCAATCACAGCCATTATAAACGGTGATTGAAACTGCGATTTGTAGCGTAAGCCGCTCAAACCTTGAAGGAGAACAAAACAAATGCACTGCAAACAGAAACAACTAAAAATTACGGTTGATGACTTTGCCGAACAATTTTTTAAATAAATATGAACAAAGTAACAGAAAAATATTAAGTAAGACAGAAAACAATTCATGTATTTTTCAATTAAACAATAAAATAACAAAAACAACAATTCATGTAACTTAACGGAACAACCTGTCGCTGTGTTTGGTATCAAACTGTATATACCTACAAAAACATGCAACGCCGTCTGTGACAAACACATTTTCGAGCAACTACCATAGCCATTCCTGTGTTGTTAAAAAGAGCAATCACAATATAAAGCGCACCCTGTGATTCAGTCACACATCTAACTGAATCACAGTATATAAGAAGTAGTGCAAAGAGCAATCGCAGCGATTCACTGCGAATACTGTGATTTCCAACACATTTTGGCTTTCAATCTATGATTTGACGACTCTTGCTGTGTAGATTGGCGCGTGTCATAGCACTTGATGTTCGACCTTTTATATTATTTCTATAGCCTTCGGTGTCATGTAAATATTTCGATATAACTTTGCGACTTCTATTAGTTTTTCTGGCTCTTTGATAAATAGAAAGTCCGCTCTTCTTGTAGGTTCTAATTTTGAATCTTTCCTCGACTCTCAAGGATTTAGCTCGACCCATTTTACTTAAAATCGATTGTTTTATATTTCATTACACACAATTACTGTAATCCGATCTAATTTATGATGATATGATTACCACGTGAAGGGTGCTATTCAAATGGACCATAAAAGAACACATTGTTCACTCATTTAAAAGAAAAGAGCGAATTAAAATAACGGGACATTTCCATGGCTTGAAATTTTTTGTAGATGATGTGTGGATGTAGGAGAAACAAGTAAGTAAAAAAAAAAGTGTTCTTTAAATAGTAGTCACTATTGTTAAATGATGAAGGGGGCGATATTCAAGTGAGCTGCAGTGTATGCCTCAATGTTTTGATTGAACGTTTTGTTTGCTTAACACATTCATTTCCATGTAATTTAATGAATGCAAGGATTGTCTGTGGCCAGAGCTAGTAATTTGTTTATAATCGCATCCGCCTGATCAGTAGCCAGGAAGTCGCCAAAACAGTAACAGTTGACAGATGCACGGTCAATGCATTGTTGTTTCTACACACATCAATTTATAGACTAATTTAAGAGGCTTAAATATACTTATACATAATTTTCCGATGGAAATAAGTTTTATGGACTAATATTTTACGGAAATGTGAAAAGGCACCCTATATACGGTGCTTTTTTAAGATTTCCATAGAAATGTTTAAGTAAATAAGTTTTATTATTGTCACTTCAAATTTTCAATATAGGCAAGTTACTGGTAGTTTATATACAAATTGTACATACTACTTGTATAGAAAAGTATTG
Source organism: Philornis downsi (assembly GCA_019455685.1). Taxonomy (NCBI): domain Eukaryota; kingdom Metazoa; phylum Arthropoda; class Insecta; order Diptera; family Muscidae; genus Philornis; species Philornis downsi. The sequence goes on from JAHXMU010000826.1 coordinate 877,260, forward strand.
TTATAGATTAGATTACTCTAATAAATTTATAGATCATTTGCGTACCAAAAAGTCATCGGACAATCGTCTGGTGATAACTGAAGTGGGAAGACGAGCAGTTTGAGTAACCTTAATGGCTTGTTAACACTAATGCGCCTTGCCGGCATTTAACTTTTATACCAGCACTGTGGTACTTGGTAGTCATAACAGTTAGATCGGATGTGATGGCCCAATAAACAGCTCATTTTAAAAACAAATTTATGGCTACGGACCATGGCTTCCTTCCTGTAAAGACAATGATGGAAATTTGGTTTTATATACTTGGAGTGTGTCATAGGTAAAAGCACAAATTAAAAAATCATAGCAATTATCGCCGATTCCATACATTGCATCGAACTAAAATTAAATCAGGGAAACAGGATGAAGGCATAAAAATAGCTAATAATCACGGTCTGAAACAAAGTTTATCAAATATCTTGGTTGTGCAAATACGTAATTTTGGCCCCAAGTTCTTCATTTTTTTGGTTTTATTACAATTGTGATTTTACGGCCCAAAAATACAATTTGCAGAGGTATTGCCCATTCATTGGAATATTTGAATTCAGATAGAAGATACCGCTTAAGGGTTCTAGTAAATTATATATTATTAATATGAACAACAGCTTTATTATTCCAATTAACAAAGATCAATGATAAATATTAAATCTTAGGAATTTCTGATGAAAATATGTATGCTTTCGAAGACAATAAATGTATCAGTCTAACACATTCATGTATGAGACAAAGGCATTACAGCAGTTAGTCCTCGCTGAATGCTGTATTTTCTAACAATAATATTAACAATCCTTCACCAGCAGTATCATTCGCTATAGACAAGAACACAGTAATTAATTGGTCTCAGATCCGGACTTCTTTTTGTATCTAACATTATTCAAGTGATTCCAAACGGGGTTCGTCCAGTGATTAGCCCCGGGAGCAATCAAAACCGTGCTTACGTGACGGACGACGATTTACACTATTCTATCGACATTTTCAACAATTGGCTTTCTTTGCATCAAAATTACCAGAAAGGAATGGAATAAACCAAAACGACCCATGACTTGCCGTTTTGCCTTTATCGAAGAAACATTGTAAAATATAACGTATTTTTCCTCTGCTGGTGTCCATTTTTGTTGATCGTTCAAACAATGCCGAAGCGGTCACTATAACGTCCGAGTATTTTTTTTTTTGAATACGAAACTTGTTTTTCCAGGGCCTTCAAGTCTACTCCATCGCATTTATACAGTGCGAGACAGATTATTAAGCCCATCTATTGGACAAATATTGGATGCCTTTTTACTACGGCTTGCAAGTGTTAAAAGTGCACAAGTCTAGCTATTACCTGCATTGTGTCCAATATCCATCTTTTAATTTTTCGACATTGTCGAAATTACATACAGTCGAAGACTCTGCTAAGACTACGATGACGCAAAACAATTTTACCAGTTAACCCTTAAATCTTCAGTAGGACAAGAGAAAAGAAACCCATTTTCATTAACATGTTTTGGAAGAGGGCGGTTTATAAAAGTGATAACTTCTTAATTACAATTAATCGGTATGTTTACAAATTGGAACATACGAAGAAGCACGTATATGCAGACATTTTTTAATTTTCTTCTTCGCTGGAATCATCCTCATCACTATCATCGTCCGATTCTGCGAACATTTTAGTTACCGGTCGGTTCATGTTTGGTTCAAGATCGTCGTCGTTATCCTCGGATTCGCTACCTTCATCCAAGCCAGTATTTATGGCGTTTTTATCCAGGCCATTAAGCTCACTGCATTTCTTAGAAAATCTTTCGGGCCAAACACCGGCCTTTGTGTATTCCTTAATGTGTTCTGGTGTCAAAATCTTACATATTTCGGCTTTGACTTTATCACCCTCTTCAATCGGTTCCACTAAAACAAAATCACCACGTTTGACCCATACATTCTTGCGAAACTTTGTGGGCATAGTGACTGAAAACGAGAAAAGTTAAAGCCAACCGCTGTACACAAAAAGATGGACATTCACCACTACTCACCTAGGAAACGTTCATCCTCTACATTGGCGGTTTCCACCTCATGCAGATTGTTGCCCCGGCTGCAAAACACACGAACTATTTGTTGGTTATCTTTGGGCAACTCGTATTCATCCTCCATCATTTCTTTCAGGACGTGTTTGCGGCGAGTTACACGGGACATTTTGACAGTCTCTTTCGAAGCAAAAAAGGAAAACGTGCAATAAAACTCAGCACACACGATAGTTTATCGATAAGAGATCAGTCATTACCTTGCTAATCTTTCAGGAATTCAACTGATTTCTAGTAATTTTGATATGTTTTAAATGTGTTTTTATTTTTAAATTCATTTATAGTTGAAAATGGAAATTTTACAGCAGCCGTCAAAGCCACAATTCAGAGTTCAAAGTCGGTTAGTAAAAGTCAGCTACTGGACGACGTTCTGTTTATTTTGACGACGGTACTTCTTTAATGAGGCAACCTAAACACAGGTTCGTTTCCCTCAACACGAACGTGGTTGCGCTTCACTCATTCAATGTCGTTGCGGACAACGGGCTGACAGCACGTATTTTACGGCATGCCATCTATAACGGTTTCTCCAAACAGGACAAAACAAGGACCAGAAACACTATAAATTGCCCACTTTGGAATAATAAACCAGGACAACTCGAAGAAAATAACACAATCGAAACGACGTTGATATATCGTCGAACGAAACAAAGACAGTAGCAGATATTTCATGTTTATCTCTGTCTTTTATATTAAAATGTATCATCTTAACGTAGATGACACTGCCTGAAGGAAGAAGAAGCACCGTAAAAAATCGTACCTGAAGATATCGGTAATTGGTATGTTGCGAAAAACCAGAGCATATTCGGTCGAACATGTATAAAGAAAATAAGTTTAACAGGGAAGTTGAGTACTAAGATGAAGTATTTGTGTGAAGAAGTAATTTACAAGACGCTTTTCGTATGAAAATATGTCTTTTCCTGTGGAGCAGTGCAGTGGAAGACTATTTTTACGTGAAAAAGAGTCCTGAAAGAAACTTTCCATATGAAGAAGATCATTAGGGGACATCTCATATAAAAAAGTATTTTGAAAGGCACTATTCATGTTTATATGAAATGTGCCTTCAATGACACTTTTCCTAAAAGCATTTTCTATATAAAATGTGACTAGTGACACTTTTCTGTGTGAAAATTGTGCTCTGTGACACTTTGCTATCTGAAAAGAATCCTTTCCTTGTGCAAAGCGTCTTTTATGAGGCTTTCCTATGTGAAAAGTGTCTTCTATTGCTCTTTTTTATGTTTAAAGTGTTTTTCATTGCTCATTTCCATGTGAAAAGTGTCTTCCATGGTCCCTTTCTATACGAAAAGTGTCTTCTATGAATTTAAAAAAGTATCTTGGAATGCGCATTCCATATAAAAGTCTCACAGAAGAATTTTGGGTTTTTCACTGGCGAGATTGTTTTCCAAGATTATAGTCTTAACGAAAGGCTACTCGAGGCGTTTTAGAAGTATACTTTGATAAAGAAAAGAGAATAATTGCTTATTTTGTTTTCAGTTATACCAAATCGCTCTCATATAAAGAATGCACTACAACTGACTTAGAATGATGTCCTAATGTTCTTGAATATGAAAACGTATTATGTTTATTATTTAACAAAAATATAGGTTTTAATTAATTGATCGTTATTTTCTGTTACATTTCTAATATGTAACAGCAAACATCAACGTATATTCAAAAACGAAAAAGAATTGGTTGTTAATTATTACTAAGTGGTTGCTTTATATCAATTGTAACTGCGTTGTGAATATCAGTTACGTTCTTAGTTAAATTGCGTACTGCACTTTATATTGGTTAAAGTTGGGGATAGTGCTTTTGGCATCTTAGGAAACTCAAGTAGAGTTTCCTTTGGTATACTAGCAATGAAAATTTGTACTAAAAAAAGAAATTTTTTTTAACAAAATTACACTTTTAAAATCAGTACAGATACCGCTAATTTCTGCGTTCATGCACTTAGCTGTCTTAAAAATAATCAGGTATTTAATAATGTTTTAAAAAACATGCAAGTTTTTATCAACTCTATGTCTATAAAAAACAAATCGGATCTGATCTACTGCTCTACTTTTTTCTATTCAAATAGTATCTAATTAAATCTATTTTTGGAAATAAATAAATAAAAAATAACAGACACTCAGATCACAAAGTTTGATTTAAAACTTTCAAAAATTCTTTATTTTACACCTTTTACTAAGAATTTTCAGTAAATTAAATTTTCAGTTTTTTAAATACATAAAATATTCTCCGAGATTAATGTTTTACAATATTTCAACTTTCAGACAAAATCTTCTAATTTGTTTATAGTTTAAAAGTTTTCTAAATAAATTATTAAAAAAAATCACTTTTAAAATTGAAAAAGTACATGTAGGGAATGTACTCAACAAAGTGTACTTTTATAAAACCTAATTGTATTTTTAAAACTTTGGTTAAATTTACACATTTAATATTTGCAGATTTAGGTCTGTCAGATTTGTCTTGAACTTCAATAGATTTCCGAATAATCACTTGTTAAGCTGGGATCCCACTATCGGCGCAATGTACCGATTTTTGTAAAATTTAATAGGCCGATAGTGGGAACGCACAACATTAGTCAAAATGGGACAATCTGTGCCGAAATTGTGCTGACTAAAAATAATGAAATACAACCCTGTTGCACCGATAATGTGAACACTCTGTACATAAAGTGGAACAATAAAATTGTTAAAAATGCGACGATTTTTATCGGCCACTTGCACCCCGATCAAAGTTAACAATTAGCGCCGATTTTTAAGAACAACACTGTTTGTAAACACAAGAAAAGCGGAAGAAGCACAAAAAAGAAAATTTAAACTGAATACGCGTAGTCACAAAAAAAATCATTAAAAATGTATTCAAACTACGAAATTTTAGAAGGCGAAACAAGTTTTGAAGAATTGTCTACATCAAACCCGGAAAACAAAAGGAAAAGGTCACGAGTTTCCGGATCTTGGACGAACGAGTCAACCCAAATGCTTCGTTTCTTTCTATTTATTTTATTTTTCAGTTCCTGCTTCTTTTTTAACATTGACGCCACAATATACAAGCCGGTGGCAATTTTCTGCTGTTGGTGGAAATCTATTCCCTCCGCTAAAATCAATGTGTAAACAAAGAATTATATTACGCTGAAGTTATTGTACTATTTTTTGCTTACCTTTTTTATTACACCGCTTTAATGCTGTAAAATAAGAAATTGATTTTCAATTTTGTAAATCAATCAGCGAAGACATGTGAACAAAAAACATATGATTCAATTTCTCAAAAAGTGCGCTGATAGTGTGACCACGTTTTGCAAATTATGCACAAATTTTTCTTCCGGCCGACATGTACCGAAAACAAATAGCACAATATGCGATGATAATGTGACTGCTCAAAAAGTAATTGCCCAAATCTTTGTCAAACGCACCGATGTAGCACAATAAAAATCGGTACATATTGTGCTATGTGCGCCGATAGTGGGATCTAAGCTTTATAGTGGACAACGTGGATAGGTATACTATGTGGTTTTGAAATAAATAAGTAAATCAAAAACAATAACACGTGCCGTAAAAATATTGCAAAGATTGTCATTCTTATACAGGGTGGGCCATAAGGGTGTTGGCGGTTTAAATATTCAATTAAAAAAAAACTACGAAACATAAAAAAAATATATTTGTATTTTTAAGACTTAAAAATAATGTCGTCCAAATGGCTTCCCTCGGCTGCTTGACACTCTTGGAACCGAAGTCGCAAATTTTGGAAAACTTGTTGAAAAGTTGTTCTCGGTATTCTGTTACTTTCCTGAATAATGTTCCTCTTCAACTGCTCTAAATTGGCCGGATTATTCTCGTAGACTGCCGATTTGAGATAGCCAATAGAAAATAATCGCATGGAGAGAGATCGGGGCTACGTGGGGGCCATTCAATATCCGCCCTTTTCGAAATGAGTTTTCCAGGAAAAACATTTTTCAGCAGCTCTATGGATACCCTAGCCGTGTGACATGTGGCCCCATCCTGTTGAAACCACATCCTCGAGGTATTGCCTTGAAGTTCTTGCAAAGCTGGCACCAAAAAATCTGCTAGCATGTTGCAATAATTTTTCGCTCTAACCGTCGTGAACTGAAACACGAACACGCTCCACAACGTCGGCTGATCTTGCAGAAACTGGGCGACCACGAACCGTAATTGGTACTGTTGAGCCGGTTGTTTCCAACATTCTGATCCATTTTCGTATCACATTGGCGCTTGGAACTTCACTTAAATCGTGTAAACCGTGTTGTGTTGTTTATTGTTTTCGTAATACGGTCGGACACACACTCCCGTGTACGGCTCCATGGCGACTAAATTTCCAGGAAGCGGCGCAGCGAACAACATATCCCCCCGCCACCCCGCGCCACGCGTTACCGAAAAATTGAATATTTAAACCGCCATCACCCTTATGGCCCACCCGTTATTAATGAAATGTTCTGTTTATTAACTTATTTTATTGTTTTTATTTTTTTACAATATGAATTATTTATTTATTTAACAACCAAACTTCTTATTCTATTATTCACAATCATTTCATAATCGACGGATTGGAATGTTTCATTTAAAATAGCGTGTTTTTGCGGGAGAGACTTTGGTGAGTTTTGAGTTTTTGGCAAATACTGTAGCAAATATTTTACTTACCGGACTTAATAAGTTCACATTAGTACCATTATAAATTTGATGTTTATTATGTGTATTTGTCTAGTAGTAGCATTTTGCGCAATTATTCCAGATAATGATAAAGCAATAGTTCCTTTGGTTTCAAATATAAAACTTAGGATATCACCTATTTATTATTGGTTTGTTGTATATGCAAAAAATAGTGTTTCGAGAAAAAGGATCACAAGTGTTGCATTTTTTTTGCAAAATTTATTGCACAGCTATTTCTATGTTTATCAATCATTAATTGAGGTATGAGTTTCGAAGTAAAATTTTTGCGTCAATGTAAAATAGTGTATTTCTGCTCTATATTGTTCAAATATATATATTTATATTTTTGGGTCCAGATCAACTCCAAAAATTTGGGTTTGTGATTTTTTAGATGTCGGATTGGATGTCGTCGTAAAGAACAAAACTCAGGTATTTGTTAGACTTAAATGTAGATAACTGTGAGGAGTTTATTCGCTAAAAAGAGTTATTAGTTAAAATTAAGGTTATCAGGCCTGTTCTGAAAATCACAAATCACAAAAATGGTGTTCTGCACAACAAACTTTTTGAAATTTTGTGATTTTAAACCGGTCAGCTAAGCACCTGTCGATTTCAAATCACATGCTTATTTTACGAATACTTTTATGGGAAATTTAAAATAAATTGCTTAATTTATTAACAGCATGTGTTATTTCTTAATTTATGTAGTAAAATTAAACATTTAGCGCAATAAAAATGCTAAAATTAACAATTTTTTGAGACACTACCTTTCGTTTATCTGTTTTGTGAATTTGTGGTTTGCTTGTGATTTGCTTGTGATTTCTTTTTGCTTGAGGTCATCAGCTGATTTAGTTTTCGAAGATTTAATCAATGCTTGCCAGACCAACAAAATTTTGTGGCAATAAAAAAGTAAGTTTTAATTATTTGAATAAATAAAATATTTCAGACTAAAGTTGATTATTTGTGATGTTATTAAGAAAATAGTTAATAATTATTCAGTCTTCTTTGGGTAAATTCAAAGAAAAACTCCATAAACCTTAAGCAAATGGCAACGGAAACCAATTGAGAACTGTGGCAATGCTGCTTTTTCGCGGAATTTGTCTGTTAGTGAATGTTTTTGAATAAAGAAGTAAAATTTTTTTCAAGATGTAAGTATTTTAGCTCAAATAAATGGTAACCCAAAGGTATTTTTATCCATGTTGGGCATAGCTTTTCCTCCAACAGGTTTAACATTTGTCCCAAGATCTTGCAGAAAGTTGAGCGTCCCAGGCTTCAATTGATATCGTTCGCTATCACTGCTTGGTACGACCCGACTGCAAGAAATCTAAGTACAACGGCAAGCTGAATACTTGGTGGAATGGAACTCGTTGTCAGAAGTGGTGATAAATCGTCCAAAATCATTTGGAAAGCTATCTTGTTCAGCCTGTATAACGATATAAAACTGAAAAGTACTTTATTTATAATCTTAATGTCTACATCAGTTTCATTTACTTTCTATTTTTCGCTTGCATCCATAGGGTTGGATAAGTCGCGCAATTTTCTCTTCCTTATGCGTTCGTTGTTTAATTGCGTCCTTCGCAAATTTTCCAGAGCAAAAAATATAGCACCCGGCATTTAAGTTAAACTTTTTTTTTTTTGTTTTTTTCAACTTAAAAACGTACAATTTTCTACTCACTTGATAATCTTAATTAAATCAGAACAAAATAAGTCAAGAAATCAGCTGTTTTTTGTGATTTCGAAAAATAAAATCACATCGAAAAAGATAAAATCGTGTGATTTACAGAACAGGAAAAAATCACACGTGTGATTTCAAAACGGCATGTGATATGAAATCACGTGATTTACAGAACAGACCTGTTTAATAATTGCTTCTGCTGCTCGTGGAAATTTAGAACCAAATTTTTCAGCATTTTAATGTTTAATGTATTGAGCCATTGGAGGAGAACACGTTGCGCCAAAAATCGCTCTAGTCATAACATATTGAAATAGCGGTTGTTTTTCATTTTCTCTATATAAAAATCGCTGGGCTTCTTGGTCATCTTTTTTAATTTTTATTTGTAAAAACATTTCCTGTATATCTCCACATACAGCAATCGGCTTCTCTCTGAATTTAAACAATACTGCAAGAAGTGGTTGGTTCAAATCTGGACCAGGCAACAAAAAATCATTTAGCGAAAAACTTTGTATTTTAACAGCAGCATCAAACACCAATCGCAGACTGTCTTTTTTCGGGTTCGAGACAGCAAAATGTGGCAAAAAAAAGTTTTGCGTGAAATTCGCATTTCTTCCTCCGGTGACAGACGCCTTGCGTGACCTTTGTTTAACAAATGTTGCATTTTCATACGATATTCTGTCTCAAATCTTTCATTCATTGTAAATTTTTTCTCCATCTGCAAAAAACGTTTTAAAGCTGTTGGATATGTATTCAGGAAGTTTATTGAGCCAGTTTTCCATAAAAGACCGCATTGATAACGTTCATCACAATAACCAGAGGTTGATTTTAACATTTCGAGCGCTCTTGTTTCATCTTTCGAAATGACTGGTTTAGCATCCAGATTTACCATGCACGACTCAATTTCAAAATATTGGTTCATTAACTCTCCAAGTGATTCTTCTTCATCAGTTGAATTTCTTGCATGCAAGAAGGTTGGTCCATATACAACCCATCCCAACCTTGTTTTCACGGCTATAGGGCCAATATTATCGGGGCATCTGGGAACTTCTATGGGCACTGTTAAAAATGCATTTCACAATCAGTAAGTATTTGGCAAGTTCCACCACACATGAGACACTTTTTGGCAGAAGCAGCAGTTAACGCAAATTTATTTTCAGGTTGCTGATTTTTACTCTGATGCACATAGGATGATGGAAGTCCGTCGGATACCATATTTGCGATCTGTCTAATCTTATCGAGCCACTCGCAGAAGTCTACCAAGTCGACTGGCCGATCCAAATTGATGCATTTTTCTGCCCACTGCATTTGTTTAGATTGTGGGAGCTTTGACACAAGTTGGCTCAATAAAGTGGGATTACTTAAGCGGTGTTTGCCATTTGCAGTTTGTAGAAATCGAACCATATTGCTTACTTTTATTGAGAACTTTACTAATAAATCTAATTTTCCCTCAGGTACAGCGGAGATCGCACTTACTTTGTCAATCTGACTTCTTATAAGTTGCTCAGGGCGACCAAAGGATTGTGCAAGTGTGTTTATTATAATTTCAACATTCTTTGAGCTAGACAAAAGCGACTCAACAGCATTTCCGTAAAGTGATTCTCGTATGCGAATAATATTTTGCAGGGGTGTATACTTAAATTCTGCAGTGGTTTGACGAAAGTCTTCTATAAATGTCGGCCACTCTTCTGGCACTCCACAAAATTTCGGCAATGGGTACAGTTTTGCTTTTTGTGATGCTGAACCATGACTGTGAGAAAGGCTATTAGTAAGAGACTCACCTGTTGTGTTCTCTTTCCGTTTCAATGGTTGAGCCCGCATTCGCTGTAGCCGTCGACTGCTCGCTAGCGTTAACCAAATTTGCGACGAATTGGATTTCCCTCTGCAATGCCACAATGCTTGCATTTGTGTCCTCCTTCTGCGAAGCTGTTAGTGGTTGAACATCTCCGATTTGTTTCATCATTTCCTTCTACATGTTCGCCAATACGTGCAATATGTCAGGTTGTGCTTGAGGTGGTTTGTTCATAGCCGGTGCAGCAGGAGTTCGCCCGGCTGAGGCAGTGTTTTTTGGTTGTTGTTGAGAAATAGACGTTGAAGCTTTTGGAGAATTTTCCACACCCTCTGATTCCATTTCGTATCTTTTTGGAGGTTGACCTTTGTTCGACCTGTCACTTGATCTTGGCGGTTCAGACATTCTTCTTGTAGACTATTAATGACCTTACATTAATACCACGATAGAGCAAGACAAACAATTTGTTCATAAAATCGGACAACAATAGACACAATTCCGATAAGGACGTCTCAAACAAATTAACTCTTAATACAAGAAAATGACAGCCACTTTTAACAGGTATATATCAACATTTATAGTCCCACAATTAAACTCCAACAAAGAATAAAGATGTCGTCGCAAAGAACAAAACTCAGGTATTTGTTAGACTTAAATGTTAATAACTTTGAGGAGTTTATTCTCTAAAAAGAGTTAGAGTTATTAGTTAAAATTAAGGTTATTTCATATAAATTTCTTAAGAGCCAAATCTTACTTGTTGTTGGACGACACTACTTTAATGACGACTGAATTACAATTAAACAAAATGTCTGAATTCAAAGATATATCAAAGGCTCATCTAAATAAATTAAAAGGTTGGCTGCACTTTAACAAAACAAAAATAACAAAAACGTTAACCGCCAAGTGCAACAATTGCATTAGGGTTGCAAAAAATGGGACCAATATAATTGTTCTAAAACATAAAAATTAAGGTGACCATATGATCAAGTTAATGGAACTGGGTTATCGACATTGGATATGCAATATTGGAAAACGGATTTCGGAAATAGTAAGAACAATTTAAAGTCTATCTTAATTCATACAAAAATGGATATGTTTGGGCTGCCAAAATAAAAAAAGTATTATATATTTATGTGCTATCTTGGCCAAGGAGTATTTGTTTTATATTTTCACCCGCAAGATATGGCAAAAATGTAATATTTAGAAGGAAGCGTTTAAAGCACAAAATGTCTTTTGTCAAAATCAGCCCCTCTAGCTGGATGGGCGGCTGGCTTGCTAGTAGACACGATAACTGGCGTACACTTTTATGGAACTTCTTAAAACTTGATACAACCTAATATTTTCCTAGATCGTAGCTGGGGATAATAAAAGAGCTATATCAATAAATTCCCTGTAATTTCTAATTAGTCGGCTATAGTAGCCTATATTTTCATCCATTGCATTATTTTGGAATATTCTACAATATTGGCAAAAATCAATAATATCACACAAGATTTCGATAGTACATATCTTCCAATCGACTGCACCCAATTTCACCTAATTGATCACATATCATGCGTTTGGTGATATATGTTCTGAGAAAGCAAATGGGCGATGTTGTCACAGCCGTTCTGGTACCTTCCATACATATTGCCCAAGTTATCGAAATTTTCCACTGTATTCAGTATTTGGGTTCCGTAACTCAATTACTTAAATTCTCGTCGATTGTATTGCGTTATAAAACTGGGAGAAATGTTAAAAATTGACGGAATGACCGTGCTCTCTCTATTATTTCCAACACAAATTTTTTCAATTGCAATATATTTATTATAATTGAACTCGTTTCAGCCATTTATTACTGCGAATGAAAATAAATTGACCGATTTAGCAAAGATTGGTATCCATTCAACATTTGCCAAACGGAGGACTTTATAAAGTTAACAGTTTTCTTTATTTAGTGTGCTTTAATTCCGAACGTTTTTAAAAGCAACACAAAGGATGACTGTATTTGTAGGTCAGTTTGCCTGATTGAAATTTCCGTACTGGTTTCAAATGAAAAAGAACAAGATTTTATCATTAAAAATTGAAATTTTGGAAACTTGGAGTAGAAGTATTCTTAATATATTATTCACGAAACGTAGTGTATAAACAATAAAGCTTAACAAAGTATTGAAAAAAAATTGTCCAGATAAAAATAAAAGTAAATAAGTAGCGCATAAGCAGAAATTCATTATTTTTCTGATAGATGGCTTTAGTGCCCTGTATCTCGAATTGTATAAGCACGATCAGCTTAAGCTAGATTTTATATGAAACAAGAGGTTTCGTATTCATATAAACTGTTCAGTTTTGTGATTGTCTGACTCCGATTCTCCGATAAAACCGAAAATACAAGCCAGGTGTGCGCTGTGTATGCTTTTTTGCCAACAGGAACGAGGATTTCTATGAGAAAGGCATAATAGAATCATCTTTAAAATGATAAGTGATAGGACGAACGGTCATGCCAATCATCATCTTCCGGTCTGCTCTTTAGAACGCGCTGCTATTCGCGTTGAATATCTTAAATCGGCTCATTATGGAGGGTCTTTTAGGTTTAAGAAATAACTAGTAGAATTTTTTGTCAAAAACGTCCAGAGATCCAATGTAGTATGAGATGTCGCAAAAGCTTAGAGTGTCTGTCCATAATTATAGCCTCTTTATATTAATAGCTTCACGCAAAACACTTAGATGCTGTTCCTTGTTGACAGTTTGTCGGGCGGAATAAACACGTAATTGTTTTTTTGGTCGCATAACTATGTCTACTAAACGTTTGGCGTATGGTAAATTATATTGAATTTAGTGCAGTTGAATGCAAGATATGTCTACGAATGTACTCGTATCTGGGAATATATGGATGTGTTATTTACTTACTTAGGTGGCGACTAAAGTTGGCATCCTTATCTAGTATGCACCGCACTTAGAAAACAATTCCAAGCGCTTCGGTCTTCAGGGCTTCCTCTTCAATTCGTCACACCGAGTTTCGATAGTACTTCAAAAGCCTGGTCCTTTCAGGAACAGTAACAACCTATAGTAACATCTGTTAGCAAGCAAAACTCTACTCTTTATCTCCATTTTGACACCACCCGTTTCGTTTACAGCGGAACCGAGGTAGTCAGCGGAACTAAAATTATAATTTTCAATGTTCACACAGCGTCCCAAGCGAGCAGACTCTTTTTTTGTTGATACAAAAAACCACCACACTGATTTTTGCTGATTCTTTCTCAATGCTTGAGAAGGCTTGCAGTTTTATGCCAATAATGTCTATACCGTCTGCATACGCAAGTAACGTACGGCCCTTGTTAAAGATAGTATCAGTCGTGTTAGCTGCAGCTCTCCTTATAATCATTTACAACAGTATGTTGGCTGTCGTCTTGTCTAAATCAGGGTTTGCTATAAAAAGGTTCACTGTGATTTCTGCTTATTTTGACTGAAGACTTCTAGTCAGTCAGCATCGTACTACAAAAAGGCATAAGCTTCGCGGGAATTCATAGCACGGAATTGGCCTCAGTGCTTTGCCGTATTGGACTGTCGCATCGGACAGCTTTATAATCGACGAAAAGATGGTGCGTGCCGGTCTGCATATCTTGAGGCTTCTTCAGATCTAAAGCCACATATCACAATCGACGGGACTTTATAAGCAATAGGTAAAAGACTGACCGCAATAATTTTTATATACACTTGGGTTGCCTTTTTCAACACATGACATAGTCTGTTTATCAGATCGTCTCCATCAGCCTGAAATAGGCCATCAGACAGGCTGGGAGGCCATTAGCAGTTTTGTTGTTTTTAAGCCGCAACATTGTTATTCTGATTTCGTTCTGGCTCGAAGCTGTGCAATTTATACCGTTGTCGGTAATTGGGGTGCGGTTAAAAATCACCACACTCTGCGTATCTGTGACCAGACTTGTGTCGCAATTCTTACAGGAGTGAAGCCTTCGTTCTGATCCTTTGGCGAAATTTTCGAGCTGCACCTCTATCCCTGCGTCTTGCTATATCCACTTTTTCCACAACCGTTTCTTCCACATAAAATGTCGGCGTGCCTCTCTTCTTTTCTGCTTATAGAGGTTCCTAACAGCACGCGTTACAATTGGCTGTGGCGTTGCTCTGTATGCAGCATCCTTTTCCTCTGGATTTTTGCAGCAGTTGCCATAGAATATACAATATGTTGCCATTGAGCGTCAGAAACATCAGGATCAGTAGCTATCTAGGGCTTATGCAGCTTAGCGACGTTTAGCTTTCTTTGTGCCTTTTCGCTCTGCTCAATCTAGTGCTTACCTTAGCTGCAACTAAGTGCTGATCCGAGTCTATAGTAGAACCACGGCTCTCGCGCACGCCTATGACACTTGAAACATGGTTTTTATCTATTACCACGTGATCTATCTGATTCCTCGTGTTATGATCAGGAGATAGCCAAGTTGCCTCGTGCGAGAATCTGGTTCGACTTACCACCATATTACGCGCCGCAGCGAAAGCAACCAGTCTGATCCCATTTTCTGAGGTGTTATTATGTAGACTGAATTTTCCGAAAATCTGTGTTCCCCTCATGTTTACCTTCTGTCGGAGCTTATGCAAAGATTTTAATGCTGAAAAAGTATCTTTGATGCAGATAGTGGCTACATAGTCACTTGTGGGTCTAAACATCGAGACAAGTTGTGTAAATCTGTTTCCCATAAGAATTCGACATCCGAATGTATAGGTATGCCTTTCTGCGTGACAGTTGTGGTAGATGTCACAGTTTTATGAAGGGTGTAACCTTGTCCTGTCCATTTCATCTCCTGGATGATGGTGACGTCAGCTTTATATTTTTCAAGCACATCCGCCAATCGGACAGAGGCACCTTCCTTGTAAAGAGTGCGAACATTTCAGGTGCATATCCTTAAATCATGGCCCTTATAACGTTAGCGTGGGTCTACAACATTTTGGGGGTCTGTTTTATTTTTATCGGTGTTTTCAATATAATTTTTTAATAAGATCAGGTGCTTATCATGCTACTGCATCCTATCCTGGTGTTGGGGCTGCTAACGACCACTAGGCTGTTATGAGTTGAGTTTTAGGAACAAGTGTTACCTACTGGCCTTCTAACTTCAGCTACCATCTACTAGGGAGTACTTGCCCGAAAGTCGGAAGTTGTGAGCGGCTTGGGAAATTCTGTAAAGGTTTCTGGTTACTCTCAAGTGAACAAAAGAACCCATATTAGAAATTTCCCTATTTCGCGAATGGGTTAAATTATGTAATTTGTACGTGAGTGATCAAAGGTGTGATTATAATGCAATACAATCAACAAAAATCTGTGTTAATTTCGATAAATTGGTCAATTTGTGTGGGTGATATCAGAAGGGCTAATGACGTCCTCTTTCATTCTCATAAACCAGTTCATTATATGCATGATGCTTCCTAGGTTAGATTAGGTTAGTTCAGTGTAGCAGTCTGAATAGACAGAGTCACTTAGACTGTGTAGTCCTTTGAGATACTACAGAAACTAGAGATCAGGATTTCCCTAGTTTCCCCCGTTGAACCATCGTGAGCGCCTCAAGAATCTCTTAAGTCGGGCAATATCTATATCATCCAGATCTCCCAGGTCCCTAAAGAAATAAGAGCCCAGTGTGGATCTATGGATTCCTCCTCCTCCTCATTACTACAACTCCTGCAGAAGTCACTAGTCGCGACCTTCAATCTCAAGGCATGTCTTCCAACCAGACAGTGTCCCGTCATGACGGATACAAGCAATGTGTGTGTGAACGGTTCAGATCTAGGCGAGGCCACATCCGTCTGGATTAATCACAGCCCCGGACAGACGCCTACATACCATTTGCCGCTAAATATGTTCCATCTCGCAGTAGAAGCTCGCAAGTGGCTAGACGCATGCCCACGGACTCCAACTCGTCTGCTCCGCAGTTTCCTGGTATGTCCCTGTGGCCCGGCACCTACATAAGGTGAATGTTGAAATACTGAGTCATCTCGCTAAGAGATCTGCGGCAATTCAGGGCTGATGTTGAGTTCAGAAGACAGAATCCAGGGATCTAATGGCAGCTCGACTATCAGAGTGAGGATATTATATCTCAGCCATTCTGCATGATGCGTCCTAAGTTTGATTGAATGCAGTACAACTACCTGAAAGATATGAAGTGAAATCGGTCATTTATGTAGGAGGTACTTGAAGTCGGTTTTTCTCAAGTTTTACAAAGAATTATAAAAAAAATAATAACAAAAATATAGGCTACTGTAGCATATTAATTAGAAATTATAAATAAAAGATTGAAGTTTGAAAAATTATCAAATTTGTATAGAAATTACCGAAGGGGCGCTTTTTTTATTTTGAGGCCCTACTCTGACAATCTCAGAACGTGTACCAAATGTTTTCAAATTTAGTACAAATAAGCAAAAGATATGAACCTAAGAATATACATACATACAGTTTGTAAAAAAAGTCTTTTCAAATCAAAATTTTTTTAGGAATTTCAAATTCAATGAAGAAAAACAACAAAAAAGCATATTATTAGTTTGTTGTTTTTTTTTATGTAACTGTTTTTTTTTTGTCTGTTGTCGACAAGAAGGTGCCGAAACTGCAATAAAAATATAGTGGTTCAC
Organism: Philornis downsi; assembly: GCA_019455685.1. Taxonomy (NCBI): domain Eukaryota; kingdom Metazoa; phylum Arthropoda; class Insecta; order Diptera; family Muscidae; genus Philornis; species Philornis downsi. The sequence continues at coordinate 894,075 of JAHXMU010000826.1, forward strand.
AGCTTATTTCAACCATTTGAAGTTATAATATTTAGTTGAGCATAACTTTTACAAAAACAACAAAATTAAAATATTTTGATAAGCTGTTTTATGTATATCAAAACATTAAGAGAATAAATGTCATAAAACTTATACAAATAAGTTTCTTAGAAAATCTAGGGCAGAAAATGTAAGTACAGCATAATTTTTTAGGTACAGCTTATTTCAACCAACGACTTTTAAAAACGACAAAGTTGGCACCACTCCTCGAATAGCGTTACATTTAAATGTGTATTCGTTGCTGTTGTGTTAGAAATAATTTTAATTTTCAAAAACAAACTGAAATTGTCCGTGAAGTGAGTCTAAGGCGCATTTTTTGACCATGGGACGACGTACTGCCATAGAACAGAGACAATTGATTATCAGCCATTTTAAAAACGGTCATTATCGTCGAAAAATAGCTGAAATGGTGTCTCTGAGTGACTCAACAGTGCAAAGCATAATATCTCGTTTCGTCAATGAAAATAGACTACATAATAAGAGCAGAAAAGCTCCCCACAAAATATTCAATAAAACCGACGAGCGCTATATCGTACGAAAAATATAAGAAAACCCTAAGTTATCTGCTCCAAAACTTGTTGTTCAAATTAAAAATGAGCTAAATAAAACCTGTAGTGCAGAAACTGTCCGCCGTGTGCTTCGGAAACATGATTTTAATGGTAGAGTAGCCCGAAAAAAACCATTCATTAAAAAGAAAAACCAACAAGCACGCCTTAAGTTCGCCAAAGAACACATTACGAAAGAGTCAAGCTTTTGGGAGCGTGTTATATTTGCAGATGAGTCCAAATTTAACATATTTAACTGTCAAACACGGTGGCGGCAGTGTCATGGTATGGGTCTGTATGTCAGCAGGCGGCGTTGGAAATTTGGAATTTATTGAGAGTACGATGGACAAAAATGTGTACCTCAATATATTAAAATCCAATTTACTGCAAAGTGCCGCAAACCTGGGTATTAGGGAGACATTTCGGTTCTATCAAGACAACGACCCAAAACATAAGTCGGGCATTGTTCAACAATGGCTTATTTGGAACTGCCCGCACTTGATGCAACCACCGGCACAATCCCCTGATTTAAATGTCATTGAGAACATATGGTCAATTTTAGATCAAAACGTTAGGAATCACCAGATTTCAAACAAAAATGACTTAATATCAGCGTTAAAGGAGGAATGGGCAAAAATAACTCCTCAAACTACTCGCAAGCTAGTGGAATCAATGCAAAAAAGACTGAAAGCAGTACTTGATCAAAAAGGAGGTCATACTAAGTTTTAAAATTAAATAAAATGTTTAGGTATTGACTTAAAATTTTCTTTACATTACCTGGTTGAAATAAGCTGTGACTATTTGTTTTCCTATAAATATCGTTTTTTGTTCGTAAGTTTTTAAGATGTGAATTTAATACTAAAAAAAAATAATTTTTTTAAAGTTTATTAAATATACTAAGAATTCGCATTTGATTTTTGTTCAATTACTTGTCTTATTTGGAATACATATCAAATTAATCTTCCGAAGTGTTACTGGTTGAAATAAGCTGTGAACCATTGTACATGCACACTTACAACAACAACGCTAAAAAAAGTGTTTTCAAAAAAAAAAAAAAAAAAAAAAAACAAAGAAAAGAAGAACCGTTAGTTTTTTGCACATTACTTACAAAGAAATGAAGTTTTGAGTATGCTAAGTGCAGTTGGTAGTGTTTATTCATAAAATTGAGCGCGTACAAGCAACTGATGATTACGGAATTAAATAAATACAATACCAGGAAAACGACTCGACAAAAATATTACACAGCTAGTGTATTACAATTATTACAAAGGAAAATCTCACAAAGAAATTGCTGAAATGTTCTCCCTCAACTTACGTACGGTATATAATGTTATTAACCGTGCTGAAAAAGAGGGTAGGCTTGAGCCGAAACAAACACCAGGCAGACCAAGAAAAGTCACGCGGCGCACTGAGCGTAAAATTTTGAAAACTATTGATGAAAATCCACTTTCCAGCACTAGAGGAATAGCTCTTGAGAATAATAATGAATGTGGAGTAAATATCTCTCATCAGACCATTCGAAACGTGCTGCAAAACCATCAATACTTTTCAAGAGTTGTCAGGAAAATAACCTTCGCTTTCCGCGGTAAACATTGAAAAAAGGTATAAATTTGCCATTGAGCACATTTCTTTTCCTCCGGAGCACTGGGATGATGTTATTTTTTGCGACGAGACAAAGGTGATGCTTTATTACCACGATGGACCACAAAAAGTTTGGCGGAAAATTATCTGTTATGGTGTGGGGTTGTATTTCAAGCAAAGGTGTTGGCGAAATAAGACTTTTGGATGAAATAATGACGAAGGAAGTCTACTTGAATATTTTAAAAAATTAATTGAACACCTGTGCACGAAAATTCGATTTTGTAGACCCAGGAAATCCCGAAAGGTTAAAATATAAATTCTACCAAGATAATGACCCAAAACATAAATCGTTTACGTGTAGATCCTGGCTATTGTATAATTGCAGAAAAGTAATTGATACTCCAGCACAAAGCCCTAATTTAAACCCAATAAAAAATTTGTGGGTCCACCTTAAGAAAAAAGTCGGAAAAAGGTCTACAAAAAACAAACAACAGCTAATAACATTTATTAAAGAAGAATGGACCAAAATACCAGGCGAATATGATATACCAAAACTGATCCATTCAATGGTAGACGCTTGCAATCAGTAATTGATGCTAAAGGAAGGCACACGAAGTATTAGCAGCCAAAAAATTTTTTTTTCCACATATTCAGAAAGCATTTTTCTAAATTTAAAGTAGTTTTGAAAACATTTATTTTACACCATTTTTTAAATTTATAATTATTACTGAAACTTTGAAATTAATTTTGTTTTTTTTATGTAAAATATTTAAAAATATCTTTATTTACATAAATAAAAAAAACGGATGAAAAAAGTTATTTACTTTACATAAAAATAAGAGTTTCTCTTAAAGCTTTTAATTTTTTATAGTGCTGAAAACACTTTTTTACAAACTGTATGTGCTAAATCGGGGGGTGTGTGTAACGTGCTCGAAGGGTCTGGTTGATCGGCCAATTTGTCCAAATTTTGTCAAGCCGTGTAGACTACTGCAATGGATAACAATATAACTTACCGCAGTCTATGAATAAGGAAGGGTTGGATCGGTACAGTCAATTTAAGCTATATTACGCTGTGCTAAGTGTTAAAAAGTTGCATGAAGTTTGCCAGGCAGAGGGACATCCCTTATATTGTATACATCTTGTTTAATTTGGACGAAGGTATTAAATGTGTGTAGTTTGGAGAAAAAAAAACTGGTGAAAGTGAACCACTTTTTTAGGAAATGTTTGGTACGAAACTTCTTTTTAATGACCCTTTTGTAAAAATTGTCAATTTCTAAAATTTGGAAGAATTTTGACCTTCAAGTTGTCTTATATTAATGATCTATTATGTGTAAACTAACGAACTTTTGAAGTTATTATCTTTAATGTAGCTTCGTTCTCAGAGGTTTTAATGTATGCAATCTGCTGAGTAGGGCTATACATTTTTCAATAAAATTAAATTAAATGTTATGCTTCCGATCGAAATCGAGTGCACTATTCTTATGGTCAATGATTGTTTAATTTATATGTACGAATGTACCCTTTTCTCAAATTCTAGCTTTGATGTCCCTAAATGTAATTCAGAATATTTACCTTTTTTTGAAAACAAACTGTCAAACTTATTGAAAATGTCTCATAATGATTCACATTTCGATACGACCGCCAATAGCCGTTATCGATTGAATTTGAACTAAATCAGCACAGAAATTTCAGTCAGTTGAATTGACTTACATATTCCTTCACCCAAAGTACTTATGGGTCGATGTAAAAGACTTTGGGTGTCAGAAAAAGGCTTGTAAATCTGCGAATAGTACCTTAAATGCATGGCAATGCAGTATATTTCCATTCATAGAGCTAAGTTTACTAAACACTTGACGCGAGTTCATTTATTCTGAATTTAGATCAATAAAACGAATTTTAATAATGAATAACACGGTTATCCGGAAGATTTTTTTGTTCACTTTAGCAAGCATTATAATTTGATACAATTGACAAAAACTAAAATATCCACAGTCTATGAATTAGAGATTACGAGAGGAAATTAAAATTACGATAAATCGGTTTGGTAGGCACCATGCGCATGCCCCTGGCAATTCTCTCCATTTTCATTCTCAGAACGCATGATTCTTGTCAGCTGTGAAGTTAGGAGTATAAATCGGTCATACGTTTGAAGTAACAGATAATACGTGGTTATTTTGTCAGTTTAATTTTATTAAGCTTTACAAATTAATGTAATGGACACCAACCTAGATTACTGCTTAAAAATGTAAGAGAAACAATTTAATTTAGGAAAGTAGACCAATTTGTATGCCAGTTATCAGAAGGGGAGTGACAATGCCGTTCATTTTAATTTTTAATTTCCCTTCTCTCGCTTAGCGTTTATCATATTTCATTGACTTAGATTCAACTGCTTGAAAGATTAAAGCTAATGGGAGGTACCAGAAGGGCCATAATTAGTCGGTCCATTTTTAGTTAAATCTCTCCCAGCGAACTAATACTATGGGCAAAAATGTATTTTACTGCAGTGAATGAATTAGGAATCACGGGGAAGAATTGAACATTAAAAAATGGGCCTATTCGTACGGAAAGTACGGTATAGTCTATTTAAAACCTCTAGCTACGGTACGCCGAAATATTGGACCGTATCTAGTTTCAAAAAATTTCATAAATATTTACGACAGTTATGGTGTCTACCAGCAAGCTATCTAGATAGTCGTAGTTCAATCGACTTAAAATGTCTTGAAACACATTTGGTCAAAACGTACTTGGACTTTTAGACGCCCTTCTGTATGTTAGATTTTTGACCTATCGAATGATATATACTTTTATTTCTCCGAATAAAGGTATAAAAATCATTGTGAAATATATGTGCCTGAAACTTTTTGGACAGCATTTGAATTTGCTCTTGTGCGCGTTTACGAAATGGCAAACGCACTGATAATTACAAGCGCAAGGGTTAAAAGTAATTAAATCTTTCTTACAACAACTTCGATAATGACCCTCTTTAAAGTAGTTATTTTTGGAGATGAAAACTAAGAGAGTATTTTCTGCAAAAAATGTCGCCAATGTTAAAAATAAATCTTAATAATGGTGATTTGTATCACAAGCTAAATTAAAAATGAAATTCAGTCTGAGACTTTACGACTTTTATTTCTTGCAGTCATTACAAAATCTTTTGTCTTATTAAGCGTTATTGTTATTATTAATTAATCTTTATATATATAATTCTACTGTACGGGCGTTGTCAGTGAACTCTTCGCTTTGCATAAATTTTTGTATATGCGTCTGGGCGGTGCCCGGGATGGTTTAGATTTACAATTCGGTCCAATTGGACAAAGGGGCGTTGTACCTCCCATACAAACAAAAAATTAAAAATCAATTATTTCTGCTCCTGTTTACGGTATTTGAACAAAATTTGGTACATCGGTTTGGTGTACATATCTTAAGTGCTGCTGCAAATATGGGCGGGATTGGACAATGGGGAGTGGTACCTCCTATACAAACCACAAATTAAAAAGCAATTATTTCTGCTTCTGTTAACGGTATTTAAACAGAATTTTGTATTTCGGTTGAGTGAACATATTTTAAGTTCTTCTGCAAATATTTCTTATTATAATAGACCGATTGGCATGAAACATTTTCAATAAAAATAAAATTTGAAGGCAAAGCAACGTTTGCCGGGTCGGCTAGTAGTATATAAAGTTTTATTAAAAAAAAATCCATTATACATATATTTGAAGGTTTTATTTGGCATAGTTAGAATGATCCGATTTAGGTCAAATATGCACCGTTTTGTTCGATTTTTTTTTGTTTTTTTTGTAGACAACCTTGTGACAATGGGCGAAAAATTGAGATAACATTATTTGGTGAATGCATAAGAACCTCTCAATCAAGCTTACGGATCTTCTGGCGAGTTACTATCTATGTGTGTGGCCTGACTTTAACCTGACGGAACACAATTCCTATCCTATTGCCCAAAGCTGGGCGCTTCTACGACATTGATTCTTTCAGACGCTGCAATTAATGACAGTACAAGTTCGAATTAGAGGAGGTTGCAGCATTAGGGTTATAAACTCTACCCACATTTTCAGTTGCCTAGCTTCCTAGCCTTTTGCCTTTAAGGCTGGTACTAATCAGACTTTTCCCTGTGGAAAACCGTATAAAAAATTTAAATTTGAAGCTAGAATTTTCCACCGGGCAATACCATGCTTTTTCACTAGGAAAATATTCTTAAGCGGCAACGCCAAACTTTTTTTTTGTTAATTTCTCTAAAGTCGGATAATACATTTGGAAGTTTATGAAACGAAATTGTTATACCATTATATTATAAATTCTCAATTTTAGAAATATATCAGATTGTTCGGAAAGTTCGTTCGATTTTTAAAAGAAATTTATTTACAAATTTATATACAAGCAAACAATTATTTTAATCTGATATATAATCTCCTCCTTTTTTAATAACTTCTTCTCACCTCTCTGTAAGCTTTTTAATTCCTTTCTCATAAAACTCATGTGGTTTTTCTGATTCAATTCGATTTTTCACTTCATCGTCGTTATGGAAATCCAAACCCTTCAAGTGGTTGCTCAGACCGCCGCGTCCGTCCAGATGGTCGGACGGGGCGAGGTCTGGGGAGTACGGTGGGTGAGGTAAAACTTCCCATCAAATCTCTGACAGTTTCTGACTGGTCCATAAGGCAGTTATGAGGGCGGGCGTTGTCATGATGGAAGATGACGTTTCCCCGGTTGATAACCATCGTCCGTTTTTCTTCCAATGTTGCCTTCAATTTATCTAATTGTGTGATATAGTAGTCCGCATTAATCGTTTGATTTGTTGGGAGAAGCTAAAAAAAGACTACTCCTTTGACATTCCACCAAATCGACAGCATTACCATCCTGGGGTGAAGACCCGCTTTGAGGTGGATTGAGAAGGTTCATTTGATTTCCCTCATGATATTTTCCACGTTATGTTGTTGTAGTCTATAAAGAAATGGTATCTTGCTGTTTCTTATTCATAGGTTATCGCAGACGTCATCGCGATTCAGTCAGTTGGCCTCGGAGAGAAAGTAATGTACCGAGCTCTTTTATGAGCCCGTGAACGGTTGAGACTGATTTTTTGTTTATTTCAGCTATTTCCTTAACTGTTATATGATAACTAAATCTCTCACTTCCTCGGAAACAATTTCTTTTGGTCGTCCTGATCTGGGAGCGTCCGTTACTGTGAAGTCGCCCCCTTTTAAACTATTTCTGGCAAGTGAACAATAGTAAACAGTTTAGAGAAGAGATGGGAGGAAATTATCAGGCCTGTCACAGAATTTTGTGGTATGGTTTCGAATTCGCATTTTCCAAATCGATCGATATGGTTTAACCTTCTTCAGAAATCTATCGATTTTGTTAATTCCCAAATTGAAGATATCCCGTTTTTTTGATATGGCAACGCAAAGAATAAAGAACGCAAAGAAAAAAGCAAAGACCATATGTTTCAAAATAAAAGTGTTAAAATTATTACAAGTGGCAAGACGATAATTAAAGTTTGTAAAGTAAAAAGTGTCAGTTCTTTGAGTGAAAGATTAACTAAAAAAAAAACAAAACAACTAAACATGCCCGGAATTTCCGTAGTGGAAGTTTGGTAGTCAAAGTTTGAGAGATGCCTCGGATCCTTTGGCATACCCAAACTCAGTGTATGTTCATACACACATAACTACATTCTACAACAGTGTTATTTTATAATTATTGGTTTTATTTTAGTTTCATTAGTTATTATCGCCTGAACAAGGAAGGCTTTATTATGGTGTTGGATTCAATAAAGGATGATCTGAAGTGGTCGAGTATACATCCAATATTGCAGCTTTCTACCGCCCTTCGGTTTCTTCCGCCCAGGTTTTTTTCCACCCATTGATGTCCTTGGTTGGCGGACCGGAGGAATTTAAGTTTGCGGTTAGTTCAGCCCACAACGCTTCAGCTGCCACCCTATCTCCCTTTACATACCCCTTAGCTATGTCCTGGTGGGCATCCATAAACTCGGCCAATATACGCTCTTGTGCGGGACTCCTATGTTTTCTCCTAAAATAACGCGAATTGCTACTAAATAAAATAATTTAAGAACATTTTTCCATACATGTTTTTACAAATCATTTTGTTTGTTGTGCCTTTCGTTTTGTTTCGTCAAAACTTGCCAGTATGCAATGTTATTGCAAATTAGTTACTTTTACTTTGAAGAAATATGTGGTATACACGAAAAAAAGGTGGCAATACTACATTAAAAAGTAGTCAAAAAAAAAAAAAGAAAGTTGCTTGCTGTGCTACCCCCGAAAAATACGCAATAATTGTTTAAATTAATCATTAATATGTTTATTTTAACCGCAATCTATTAAAAAACAGTATCTTTTATTGATATAAACCAATTGCAAAGACATTTTTTTAGTTTAAGATAGGAAAAAAATCAAAACCATTTACATAATTTTGAAACCACTCAAAACGAAAAAATTTTTCGGTTTTGATTGTCTGGAGAAGCAAATTACGAAATGGAAACCATTTCGATCGAAATGGTTTTCTGTGGCAGGCCTGTATGATACTGTTTGAAGGAACTCTCGTCGTGAGAAGTGACATACGTGTATGGTGAAGTAACGAACTAACCGAACGAACTTTTCGAACAACCCGATACTATCACAAAAACATAAGTTGTTCTGATTTCAGTATTGGAATCTAACACAAATAAGGTGGTAATGATACTAAATTTTGTTCAAGAGATGTATTTTTCCCCTCGAAAATAAAATATTGCCTAGTTTTATCGAAGAATAATTGAATAATAGAATAAGAATAATATTTTTTCTTTGCTGATGCCCATATTTGACGTGCATTCAAAAAATACTGGGTCTACCAATCACAAAACTTCCTAAATAGTTCTTCGACTACGAAAGCTTATCTTTCTAACACCATCTAGCATAACTCCCTCGCATTTATACAACGCGAGATACAGATTACTAAAGCCAACTACTGGAAAAATAATGGGCTTATTTCTACTATACCTTAAATTGTTGATTAGCTCGAGTTGCTTTAACCGAATATGACAGATGGGAGGGCAGTGTAGTCTACAATTTTAGTGTAAGGAACATCATATTTGTGTAGGGAATGCACCGCAAAAGAGCGTCTACAGATCACTCATATTGAGCGATCAACAAGAGTTGACATACATATGTAGTTTTGTTGGTCCACTGAAAATAGACCACCATACTCGTATATAGCCAAAGAATAACTTGGAAACATTTCATCACATTTGGGTGCAGTGTCTGTGCATTTGTGTGTGTGTGTGTGTGTGTGTGTGCGTGGTAAGTATAGGCTTCTGACGGCGAAAAAATTCAGGCTGATTATTTCTTGAACGATCAGGACGGATTCCACGGATTTCCACTTCTCGCATATTATTTGAATCTCTCTATAAACCGAGATATACAATACAATCTGACGTTCGTTATAGAAGCCTACACCTAACAATCTATCTTATAGAATCCATCTGTCTATATATCTTAGAAATTTAAAGAAAAAAAATCAGACTCGTCGTTTTTTTTCTTTATTTAAGCTGAAAAATTTATTAAAGACTGAAAGCAGGTAGGAATATAAAATTGTTGTTTTTGTTTTATGCATTTTAGAGAATAACAACCATCACAAAGTGCTCGGAATTAGAATCCAAAAGATACAGTTACATTTTCAGTTACACGAAATACAATAAATGATTGATTACAGAGTTAATGCAAATAGAAAATACAAAATATTTACTTCCCCGTGACTGATATCTCATGTGAATACAAAGTCTTACAGATACGTACAACATATCATAGTTGCTATCTGCACCATCGTTACTAACTATAATTGATATTATATCCATACTCAAAAGTTAATCAAGTGGGGAAAAGAAACAAAAAGTTAATCCATTAGTTACAGCAACCATCAAATAGAAATTACAGATAAAACTTAGATAATAATAACGCAGTTCAGTTTGAATTCAGATTTAGTACTCGGTACTCAAAGTAGAAAAAATGTGCATTTCATTCGCCATTTTGTTTGTATTCATTTTGTAAGGCAATTACGTAATTGGAGTTTAACCACTTAGGCATTAACTATATACTAAGTCTATTCTAGAGTATGTAAGTATGCATGAGTGTGATATATGATTTTGTATTACATGGGGACAGGATAACAATTTTAAAAGCAAATTCTTTTTTTTTTTCATTTCATTTCTTGTTGAGGCGCATAATGCGCTCCTTGAGGCATCCTGGTTTCACTTTTGTTGTCTTGACTGTTTTGCGCGATTTCACTTCCTTCGACTTCTTTAATCTGAAATAAATATGGGAAAAAAATGTTGTGGAATTATTATATTTTGGTCAACTTACCAATGTTATAATATTTGGTTTAAAATGGCTTGCTTTAAGCATTTTATGACTCATATTCATCTGCTAAGCTTTAAAGCAGTCAGTTTAAACTAGTGAGCGGGTATTATGTTGGTCAGACAGTAAAAGTTAGGCCAGCTTGAACATTATATACGCAATATTATTGAGGCCCACAGTCTCATATATGATGTAACGGTTCGTCGTAAAAAAACGTCATCTGCTCATTTTCAATACATTCAAAAGTATAAGTAAACTGTCCGTGCTAACCGGGAGTATGATCAATTTTTTTCCCAGGTTGATACAATAAAGATAGCATCGAAATAAAATTGAATTCGAAAATGTCGCACGAGTCCGTTTGTTCGATTTGCTGTAAGCTGCACGAGGCGTTTCAACGTTAGTGTATTTGGGTCACTTTAAATGCAGTTTACTTTGAGGGCGACCAGAAAACTCTGACAATTTTGAACGTCACATCAACGTTGATTAGCCGACCACTCGAAGTGTTTGTCAGGCACATCGAGATGACCGCCACTCAAGTAGTGCTAGGTAGCTTTATGCGCAATTGAGCTCATGCGAACGATAGCCGCGTGAACTAATCGTAGCGCAGCGGTCCGTCCGCGTATGGTCGAATTATTTTCTTACTAATTTGTCCCACTAATTTGAATTAAGGAATAAATTTTTAAATTGTTTGAACAAATTTGGAAAATGAGGATTAGTTCAGAACGGGATTTAATACTTGCATTGACAGTTTTTTTCATACTGAACGGACTTAAAAATATGTTAATTGGAAGGGACAAATAGTAAAATTATTTGGAAAATGCCGAAAATGTCCATTATCCCGCATCATGGTTCATTTTTTGTATGGACAAGCTATTTCCTACTGAACGAATTTTCACTGCCATACAAGTAAGCATTTCAGAAATGTATCTTTCTCATGTACAATATGTCAACTTGGCCCTTGTTTCTATAAAAATGTACATTTGTTTGCTTATTCCACTTTACTTTTAAAAAGAATATGAATCGATGTGGTTGTTTCCATTATCTATACTTTACACCCATATTTACTATTTAGTTATAATAACCATTTACCATTTAGTTGTGATGAAATTGCTGAAAGACCGGAAAAATTACCATTTCTTCTAAAAGCGAATCCAATTCTTGGATAAGCAAGTTTTTTCCTTCTAAGTCAATTTTGATATGAGATATTTTTACGCTAAATCGCCCACATCGTACTTTAAAATGCACCGGACTCTTACATTAGGCGCTTACTAACGGATACATTTTGTCAAACAGGTAAAATGTTTTAGTGCGGCACTGTCGGTGCATTCGCGCTACATGGAGTTTTATAGGAAAAAAAAAATAAAAAAATAGTTGGAAATAAGGATGTCTGCTGCTGCAGCGCCAATTGCACATATGGTGGAATGGGCCACAAAAAAACAAAAAAAAAAAAAAAAAAAATTCAGTCAGTAACTTATGAACCAAATATTTATGGATTTCGCCAACTCAGATCACGTGGATGGAGACAATAACTGGATATTAAAAAATTCCACTTTCTGATGTATGATGGTCCAACGAGATCACTGGAAACTCTTACAAGCTTCCACTTTCCAAAGTCACAAAAGTTACTCTAAAGAAACACATTTTCATTGAATTACAGCTGTAAAGTCGGATTTCAGCAAATTTTCTTGGACCGCACAAATTTTAAAAAAGATAAAAATTACATACTTTTTGTAGACATATTTGCGTTTTGCGTTAGCATTTTTAGCAGTTATAAGTACAGGGTGTCCGTCATGAAGGTGTATTACTTTGTTTGTTTATAAGTTTTGATCAAATGAAAGAGAATGGATCTTATATTGATAAATGTTTTATTTAATGTCGGTAACCATGTATGGAATACAATATCAGATAAATGTCCGCCTCTGTTAGTTTCATAAATGCGAGCCCTTTTGAGCACATTCTTCATTATATTTTCACACATTTCACGCGTATTTAATTAATTTCGTTACGAATGTTTTGTTTGAGTTGCTTTTCAGATATCCCCACAAAAAGAAGTCCGGAGCAGTCAAATCAGGCGACCGTGGAGACCAATCAACATCACCATTTCTTGAAATAACTTGTTGTGGAAAGAGGTCTCGTAGTAATTCCATTGTAATCCTGGCTGTATGCGATGTGGCACCGTCTTGTTGATATCACATGTTAGTCAAGCCCAAAGCATGCAGTTGTGGCGTTAAAAAGTTTTCAATCATATCACGATATCGCTCCCCATTGGCAGTTACCGTTACGCCGTTTTCAGTTTCAAAGAAGTAAAGTCCAATGATTCCTCCAGACCAGATTGCACACCAGACCGTCACTTTCAATGGATACAAAGGTGACTGATGAATAATTTGAGGGTTGTCAATTGCCCGGAACCGACTATTCTGTTTATTCACACATCCATTCAAATAAAAATGTGCCTCGCCACTCATTATGATTTTTTCATGAAAATCGAGGTTGTCATGGGCGAGCTGTAACATCCTATTGGCATTTATACGGCGGCTTAAATGGTCTTGTAGAAGAAGCTCTTGTGTCAACTAAATCTTAAATGAAAACAAATGTAAATATTTCTGCAAAATTATAGCCAAAGTTATTCTTTGAAGACCAACCTCCTGAGCACGGCGTCGAATTGAGGTCGATGGATTGTTTTGAACACTTTTTTGCGCAACAGTAATGTTTTCAACCGATCTTGTAGTACGTTGTGGCCCATGCTTGGCCTTATCAGCTACAGACCCTCTTTCTTCGAAATCATTCACTACACGATAAATAGTGCGTCTTATTGGCACGTTATTTCTCCCAAAAATTTCATGTAACTTTCTCATCGTCACAGTAATCGATGATTGAATTTGATAAAATGTTTTAACGATTAAAACACGTTGGTTTACCGTATATTTTCCATAATAAATTTGCCACGTCTCTACTTCACGACTGCCAAATATGAACTGTTAAGATTAATGTTTACCAAAATGGCAGCAAAACAAAGTAGTATATCCTCCCGACGGACACCCTGTATTTCTGCTGTGGTCAACAAAAATTTCTTGTACTAAATTCTGTATTTGTACATTCTCTTATATATTTTCCAACATCTTAAATCTCGATCAGTCATCGAATATATAGATTAAATATAACTTTTCCGAACAACACTTCTTTGGGACCCATTCTGACCATCATTAGTTATACACGAAGCTGATATATAACGTCTTCCTATACATTTTTTCATACACGTAAAACAATGATTAATACTGAGATTTCATCGTGTGGTGAATGATTTCGAAGAAAGAGGGTCTGTAGCTGGTAAGGCCAAGCATGGGCCACAACGTACTGCAAGATCGGCTGAAAAACATTACTGCTGCTCAAGAAAGTGTTTAAAATAATCCATCAATCTCAATTCGACGCCGTGCTCAGGAGCTTGGTCTTCAAAGAACAACTTTGTCCACAATTTTCCACAAGGATTTGAATTTATTTCCATTTAAGATTCAGTTGACGCAAAAGCTTCTTCCACAAGGCCATTTACTCCGTCGTACATGTGCCAATAGGATGTTGCAGCTCGCCCATGATAACCTCGATTTTCATCAAAAAATCATAATGAGTGACGAGGCACATTTTCATTTGAATGGATGTGTTAATAAACGGAATACTCGGTTCTGGGCAATGGAAAACCCTCAAATTATTCATCAGTCACCTTTGTATCCATTGAATGTGACAGTTTAGTGTGCAATTTGATCAGGAGGAATCATTGGACGTTACTTCTTTGAAACTGAAAACGGCGTAACTGTAACTGTCAATGGGAAGCGATATCGTGACATGATTGAAAACTTTTTAATGCCACAACTTCATGCTTTAAGCTTGATTAACATGTGGTATCAACAAGACGGTGCCACATGGCATACAGCCAGGATTACAATGGAATTACTGCGAGAACTCTTTCCACAACTATTTCAAGAAATGGTGATGTCGATTGGTCTCCACGGTCGCCAGATTTGACTGCTCCGGACTACTTTTTGCGGGGATATCTGAAAAGCAACTCAAACAAAACATTCGTGATGAAATTAATTAAATACGCGTGAAATGTGTGAGAATATAATGAAAAATGTGCTCAAAATAGCTCGCGTTTGTCAGGCTAACAGAAGCGGACATTTATCTGATATTGTATTCCATACATGGTTGCCGACATTAAATAAAACATTCATCAATACAAGATCCATTCTCTTTCATTTAATCAAAAATAATAAACAAACAAAGTAGTATACCTTCCCGAAGGACACCCTGTAGTATGAGTTTGCGAAATCTAACCAAAAATTGTTTACGTGTCCAAAATTCCAGGATTGACAAAAAAAAAAGAAAAGAAAAACGACTTAAAGATGTTTGAGGCAGTAATTTCGTGCATAAAGTGTTACTATTAGTGTAAAGAACATTTATAGAAGACAAACTTCTGGAATTATGAATTAATAAAGAATTAATGATAGAGGTCCCCAAGATTTTATAATAAAGGAAATTAATTTCGCAGAAATAAGTTGAAGAATAGATTTTACAGAATTTTGTAGAAGAATATCAATTTAATTATAGTAAGAAAATTGTTAATTTTGCTAAGTACAAGCAGAACATTGTAATATTTGGAGCTCAGACTCCAAAAACCGACAAAAAATGAATGACACCTATTAGAGGTACTAAGCCAGATCAATGTTACCAAGCATAGATGAAAGCGCCAGCAAGGTTTACTTGTATAGGGTGATTTTTTAATTGTAGTTTCTTTAAAAATCGAATAAAACACTCAAATCTGCATCATATATTAAAATTTTTTATTGGAATCGATAAATTGGCCTTTACCATTTAATTTTTGAAGACAATTTCATATAAATGTTGTCCGCGGCTCCGTTTCAAAACGTCACTTGACTAATTTTCCGTCACTTTTTCGAGCATTTCGGCTTGTATTCCACGAATAACGCGTGTTATGTTACCCTTCAGGCTTCAATAGTGTTCGGCATGTCCACATAGACTAACGACTTGACATAACCCCACAAGAAATAATCAAGAGGCGTTAAATCGCAAGATCTTGGGGACCAAATCGAGAGATAAGCTGATCACCAAATTCATCCCTCAACATATCCATTGTTTCACGAGCAGAGTGGCACGTTGCACCGTCCTGATGAAACCACATGTCAACCAAGTTCAACTCAGCCAATTGGGGCAAAGAAAATCCTTGGTCGGTACGGCTGTAATATTTTCTTTGGTACGCACTCTGCGCATGGTTTCACATCCAACAAAGTAAATTTGGTGCGAAATTTGGAGATAACAGAACGAATTGTTGATTCAGCAGGTCGATCATATCGCAGAGCACAAATTTCGATAATAAATTCGTTATTCGTTTGTTAGTCTTTCAGTGATGAAATGGCAGAGTATACTGTACACTTTTCACTTTGACGGATAGCGTTTGGACGTCATTACCAACTAGTGCTGCCAACGTGAAAAACTTAAATCTTAAAAAATCACCCTATACTTTAAAACATCAAATTTCTATGATAATTCTAGGAAAATTGTGTAAAATCTGTTCAGGACTTTGAATATGTGGACCTGAAAATGTAATAGCTGTTAATATCGATTATCAGCTATTATCCTATCCTATCGTGGATCATAGTAGAAAAAATTGTAATGCCTTCCGTGGCGTTCCACTATTCTGTGGCAAGTAGTTCAGGTCTAATAATATCTACAAATATATGAAACAAAAACCTTCCGGCATTGTTTTCCAATAATAAAATAATCCATAATTTCAATACCTACAAATAAATTGCAGGCATTTCAACTTACAATTCATTCCACAGCACCGCAATTTCCTTTTTCATGATATCCTTAAAATCATTTGTAAAATTGGTCCAATGCTCGAAAAAATTCTTAGGGGTACATGATTCCAAAGTACCGGTTTTTGGTGCGTAATGGTAAAATTTCATTGTCTCTATAAAGGTATCACGACAATCGTCCAATTCTTTGTAAAGTTTGTCAACAGATTTAGTGGCGTCTTCAATGAATTCCTCCATTTTTGATTTAAACGGTTCCAGATTTTGGGGTGTTGAGTTTGAAATTACTTTTTCTGTGATGTTTTTGCTCGCTGCAAGAGAGAAAAATATAAACAAATTTACGATCGCATAATACGTATGTATTGGTAATACAGCTGAGAATAGTTACGTCTAGCCAGAGATTATTTATACCCGGTCTATTAAATAGCCCTGTGGAAAAAGTTAATGGATATAACATTCTTTGGGATCAAAGTATGTAAAATCCATAAAATTTGTGCTCCAGGATCGGAATTCGACAATCAAATTCTGATGGTAATGATAAAAAATGGAACCCAATTCTACTAAAATAATACTTCAGTCTTCAAAAATTTCATTCGAGTTGAATTTTTTGACTATTCCCGATATATCTAGCATTTAGCAGATATCTTGTGCATTTAGCACAAGTTTTAGTTAAACTGTACCGTATCTGTATAGTGGACTGAGGTAGTACACTTTTCAATTCTTATCATCATCAATACTCCGCAGTTCCAAATAGTTATGTTTCTTATTGTTCTATCTAAAAAATATAATGCATTTTGGGAGCCACTGCCATATTCTGGAGCTCAAATTTATGTATATTATACGATATGATTCCACCCGTAAGCTGTTCCTTAATGCATTTAGAGTGTGTCGCGCTACAATCTCCCTTCTAAGAGACATGCACTTTGTGTTATCTGCATGCCTTCAAATTTAAGACTTACATTTAAGCTGCCGATGAAGTTCACTGATTTGTCTCTTCACTTCATCGAAATCCACCTGATTGGCTCTCTCCACATCGGATGGTTCGGGTATGGGCAATGGAATCTCTAGCAGTTGTACGCCATCTTTCCGTTTCCGACCAATGTAGGTCCGAACTATGAAGTGCAGTAGTGTTGTTTGGGACTCTTTGGATTTGACATCCTTGAGTTTGCTCAGAATTTCCAGTGTGAAACCATCGGCTTGGCCTCTTTGTCGATTGCCGCCGTTCATGTAATTGCCCAGAGTGAGGATAATTGCAAATATTAACTTCAGTTCCTCGCTCTCTACCAGAAATTGGGATAGTTGTAGGACAACCTCTAGTTTTCGCTCAATGAGTGTGGCGGCTTCCTCGAATTCGGACATAAAGACTATACAGGATATACGCTCGGTTGACATGGATATTTGGGAGATTTTGAGCAGAAATTGTTCCGGGTAGTCAAGGGGCACATCACCCTGGGCGGCTTCCTTGATCAACTCCAGTTCTTCGTTGGTGGCCTTAATGTTCATGATTTGTTGCAACGTTTCTAGGCTCACAACCGATGTGTCCACGTGGTAGATTGCATGCTCAATTTCGCAGAAATCTACATGAGAACTGCGGGAAATGATCCCCACATTCTGGGACCGTTTGCTGTCAAGTACTTTCGTTGCCCTCACCCGTACCTCTGTTTTAACCCTAGGCTTGCTGACTGGTACCACAGCTTCCCGAGAGAACAGTTCGGTAAATTCGTCAATGTTGTCCAAGTTGGTCTCGTCGATCTCTTGCCAGATTTCTTTAGCTGTTTTCAGCCTGCTTGCTGGTGCATCGTCGGGTGAACTTGTTGTACTGGAGTCAGTGTCATCCGAAGGAGCTGTCGCTAGGGGTTTAGGTGGTACGGTTGGCGGCGGCTGTGTCACTATGCGAGTCCAGTAAAGGGGCTTCATCGGTTTTGGTGGATTAATGGCAGTCTTCCGTAGCGCTATTTGAGGGGCGATTGGAGCAATTACTGATAGTTAGTTTAGCTAGGGCTCTTAGGGGAAATATACTTACTGTTTGTCTGTTGGAACCGCCTCCTTCGGTAGGGTTTGGCAGAGGAGCAGGTGTGGAGGCGGTTTGAGGTTTGGGTGCACCTGGTATGAGAGGTGGAGGTCCTGCAGAATTGTTTATGTTAAGTGGGGGAAGCGATGTGTTAGAACCACAAGGTGGGGCGGGCGGTGGTGGAGGCGGAGGTCCTGAGCATGTGGGAGGTGGTGGTGGGGGAGGGGGCAATGATGAAGAGGGAGGTGGTGGGGGAGGCGGAGGCGGTGCTAAGATTTCAGTGGGTGGAAGTGGTGGCGGTGGAGGCGGAGGAGGTGGTGTCGGACCGATTTTTGGTGGAGGGCAAGGAATTGCTGATTTAACACCACTCTCTATGCTACCAGTCCTCTCGTCGGTAAGAGAAACTTGTACTTCTTTTTCACAAGTTTCAACGCCTTTATTCGTATTAGCGCTACTCTTACATTTATAACATAGAAAGTCATTCATCGCCTGTGATAATTCTTCCGTTTGCACTGCTGCTTCCTGCAATCCAGTCTCAATGCCAGAACTTTCTTCCGTAAAGTATTTGTCATATTGATATACAGTTGTCTCACTGGCATTTAACAAATCCGTCAATTGGGTGCAGCGTTTGGATGGTCTTCGCAAAGGTTCACCCACGCAAAGAAGATCATTGACCACCGCATAAACTTCGGCGATGGTGGAACAACTCAACAACCGCTTCCTCAAAGTTTGCTGGTAACCACTATCTCTTTCAAGCTGAGGACTATCAATGTATATTCCCTTAGGTGGACGAGTAGGACCAGCTGGTGTGCTACAGTAGGGCCACACATTGACTTTATCTAATTTTCCGGGAGTATGAGGTTGTGATGTTGTCGGAGCTTCTGTATGTGTCCATTGGTACATGTGGAAGGGCTGAAATAGATAATAAGGAACTTATTTTAATTATGCTTTATATATATTTATATCTTTATTAGCTTTTTGCGATTTGTCGAATTCTTGAAAAAGAAATAACGATTTCAGATTTTTTGTTTGAACAGAATGATCTCAGTAAACTTCAAGGTTCATGATCTTCCATTTTAAAACCAGCATAATGAGATGAAGCAGCATGAGGTGCATCTCTCCCGATCCGAAAGCAATAAAATTTATTGCAATTGTTCGGCGGTGTATACTATTAGAGATTCTCTATTAATTCAAATACGTTCCGTATTCTTATTCAGTGATTTAATCTGTCTGTTTCGTATCGAATCATACAGTGATAAGGCGATTGAGAGTGTTAGTGCCGTCAGTGGTTCCCAGTAGTGCAATTAATGTACGATAGGTGATGAGCGTGCGACGCGAATGTGAACAATATATGAGACGCAAACAACCTAAATGTGTTGCAAATATACTCCAGAACCATTTTCTAATAATGCCAATAATATTGTTTAAGAAATAAATAGTAGGCGCAGAGAAAGTAGTGGTGGAAAACTACGCCGTTATAGCAATTCTCAAGCTGTGTATTGAATTTTCTAAAAAATTACGACGGTACCATCATAGTTGCTCAATGTAACCGTGATGTATAGGTATATTAAATACAACCTACACAGCACAGTGTGACATAATGCTAAATTGCAGATACAGAATACGAATTTGTATCTTCCAAATCGATAAAAACAACATAGTACTCCAGGTGTGAGATTTTCACGTGCTGTTGTACATTGTCAGAAAATTTAGATATATTACATGCCAGCAAACTGTGACAATGTATTCCAATTCCATAGTAATTGTTGCAAAAATAGTAGCTAACATTATCAGACAGTCCGTGGTATAACGAAAATGATATGGCAACGTGGAAATGCTACAGCTAATTGAAATGTTCGTTGTGAAGAAATGCTACGAAGAAAAAATAAGAGGAGAGAGGATACATTACATTACAAGAAATTTTAAAAAAGTGGTTGGCCTCTGGAAATTATGAAGAGAACATTTCTGAAAGCTTGCTAGTTTCGTATCACAGCGCAAGTAAAGAAATCGCATCGATTTCAAAATAAGTATAGTAGCTGCTTATCTGATAATCAGCATACATCAAGTCCTCAACATGATTTGGTTTATTAAATGCGTGCCTGATGATTGGTCTTTTACGTTTTACTTACAAAGTTCTGTCTAGTTTGATATGCAGAAGACTAAAGCCTATACTATCTGACCTGATTGGATCTTATAAGAGCGGCTTTAGACACGATGGCAAAAAAATTTTATAAAGTCATGGCCGAATTTTGTATTTCAGCACACTTTATGTCTGATCGACACAAAGTTATCAGTAAAGATAAACAAAAATCTTATACACCAAGACAGACTTTAGGACGACATCTTGCCGCACAATATCTTAATATACAGGACTGGCACTATATACAATAAAAACCACGTGTTACCGATGCAGATTTCGTTAGCATTAGGAATTGAGAAGGATTGGGAATCATAGGTTTTTGGCAGTAAACGATGTGAAAACAAAGTCATTTCGACGAAACTATAAACTCTATAAAACTAGTGGTGTCAGCCTGAAAATAAAGAGGTGATCGTTATTTGCAAACATATGTTCCCATGGACTTTGCTTGCGATTTGATGGCAAGGTAGTCTCTTGACGAACAAAGAATTAACTGTATCTTACTGTAGCGGTGCAAAATCTGGGATTACTACACAGGCGAATGAAGCAGTTCTGATATCGATGTAGTTAACTTAAGCAAGCTATTTTGTCTGTGCTGTGATTTTAGCCCATTATTCTGGGTTGCGATCAGTTAATAACGCAACATTTCTATATTTGTGGCAAAGAGAAAAAACAGCTTAAGTGGACTTGGAACAAAGTCGTATTTACTCATTACTATTATTGTACTTATTTTGATGCATACACAATTCCAATCCACATTTCCAAATTCGCTTCAGTTAACAAGTTATAGCAATTTTTCAAAACAGCGATTTTTGAAAAATTACATAATATCTCGAAATATCTTTATAAGTAAGAACATATTTTTGTTGATTTTGATATCGTGGCAGCGTTACAACAAATTCTCATATCAGCAACATTTTGAAAAACGTATATCTCAAAACGATAAATTCTAAATTAGGGTGTATTTCCTTGTGAGCACAGATTTATACATCTGTGATTTCAAGGAAAAACAATTAAGTTGATTTGGGATAAAGTCGAGTTTACTCGTTATTATTGTTATCCTTAATTAAATGCATATTTGCAACCCTATCTCAAAATTCCGTGTAGTTCAAAAGTTACAGCAATTACTTAATACCTCACAAAATTTCTGAAGCCAGAATCTGTTTTTTATTTATGATGGTTTATAGTATGAACATGCACGCTGTTGTTTGTGCATCATTTAAAAATTTCTTATACTTTCTTATTTCGTTATATTGAATTAGTTTACGATATCAGAATCTGTATATTCAGATGTATATGAAATAATACCCAAACTTATTTTGTCAAGCTGAATAATTAACTTTAGGAAAATATTCTAATAAAGGGGGATGTAGAAACGTCGGCTATATCCAATAGCAACGAATGTATTCAAGTACATCTTGTGCTTAAGAAACATTTTTTATTTCTCAGTTTTTGACACCAAACTTATTTAGTCAGAAAGATAAAAATATTATAAAATCTCTCTTATGTACTAGAAAACTGGCAACATTCTTAATTCAAAATTTTTGAAAAAATAAAATAAATTTTAAGATTTTATAGAAAATTTATCATTACTTTCTCAACGATGCTGGCGTAGAATATAAAAATTTTTATATTTTTTTAAAGGATTTTTCCAATGGACTCTTTATCAAGCATTTTGCATACGTTAATTTACAAGATATGCCCCATTTATAGCATGTTATGGGCATTCTGTGTGCAGTACCATGTCCAAAAATAGATATCAGTCTTTATGTTTTTTTATTTATTTATTCTTTCAAATCGATTTCATCGCCTTCAAAGTACTTCTCCCACAACAATGCTAACGTTTTTTTCTCGAACATTACACTCGAAGCATGAAAAGAAATCGCCTTCCGTTACGACCTTTAGATGTTTTCAGTTTACAAATAGACAGAAACCGTTTAGTGCTAAATCAAGTGAATATGGTGGATGTGGAGCAGCTTTCGTTGCATTTTTGACGAAAAACTTACGTTGAGTCAGCGGAGTGCAAGATGGCGCAATATCGTGACGCAAAAAGAAGAGAGTGGTCTGTTCGTAAATACGGTCTCTTCATGCAAGTAGCTTCGCGCAAACGACGTATAATACTCAAATGATATTCCTTATTTAAAATTTGGACGAGTGGAAGAGAGTCATAATGCATCATACTATGATAACTTTGAAAACTGTTAGTATAATCTTGACTCTCTAGCAACGTTAGTTGTTTAAAGTTAAACATGTTTTGTGTTAGATAAGGAGCGTCGTAGTTTTCCCTTTAGTGTTTATTTAGGTATTGCGTTTTATGTTAGATAAGGAGGGTCCTGGTTTTCCCTTTAGTGTTTATTTAGGTATTGCATTTTTGAGTCGTATTGATGCCACATGCATCTCCCGCTACGTTTTACGACTTATGCTGAAAACAACATACGTTCCACTTGAACCTATCATAAATAACGTAGGACACTAAACGCAGCGTAAACAGTTTAAGGGATGAAATGATTCTTACTCCGATCTTATCGCATGCGGGTGTGGGGCCGCTGTGTGTGGCATGGCACAAGGAGCGTTAGTGATAAGGTATTTTAATAGTTTTTATTTGTCTAGTTTAAGTTCTATATCTCATAAGAATATTCAATAAAATCAGTTCTTACAAAAAACTCAGCGCGTGCGGACTTGTCATTCAAAAGTTAGGTGAAGAAGTTGCGTACATTAGTCTTGCTTTACTTTTGGCACGATAGGCTGTCCATTGGTTGGTTTCTCTCGGATCAAAAACAATTCTCATATTTAATAGCAATGCGTTTAATAACGTGCTAGTTGTATTCTTTTTAACAGAGTTTAACATGAACAATTTCGAAAAATTTACTGTTTTTGCTTCCAATCTATACTTGACGTATCCGTTTAAAATGAATGTGCGTTTGTAAAATTTCCTATATATAAATGAAAAGTCTAAGACAGCATTTGTTGGGGGCAGCCTTCGTCCTTCTCATTGTTTTGCTTCATCTGTTTTACCACAATATTCTACCCAACAACATTATGAAGTGTGCTTTATTTTTGGCTTCAAATATCACAATTTAATTCAATATTTAATATCGTCTATAATAATTTAGGAGCAATTGAAGCGTTAATTCCTTGCATCATGAAAATATAATGAACCTAATCCCTTACTCTAACTAATCCAAGTGTTTTCATGGCTGTTCCCTCTGTTTCAGCTCCCGGTGACATTTTCTCCTGTTGCCAATCCCCTAATGTTATATCAATAGGGGCCAATAATAATAACAATTATGAATGTTTCACAAGAAATTATCATTAAGCTTTATTGGCTGTGGTAGAATTCATGACACTAACCATCATTTATAATCACACACATACACACACACCCACACATCCATACATTAGGAGTCACACATTGCAAGACATCACTCTCTGCCATCACACAAAAGTTTGCGTGTAATTGCGACAATATAACGACTTTGTGGAGAGGGAGAGAGTGAGCGGGCGAGCGAGAGTGATTACGCTAAAGTAGAAATGAACAAAGTTTTCTTTATGGCTGTTTGATTTTTATCCCCCTCCACTGATTTGCGGGCTGTGATGGTGATGATATCTGACGACTGGCTGGGTCTGGTTGGAGTTCTTCCTGAAGCTTACGCTGCTGCTGCTCCCTGTAATGATACACTGTCGCTCACTTGAATAGCGCCCCTTAATCATTTAACAATAGTGACTACTATTTAAAGTATACTTCACATAATGGTTCAGTTTTTACTTATTTGTTTCTCCTACTTCCACACATCACCTACAAAAAATTGCAAGCCCTGAAAGTGTCCCGTTATTTTAATTCGCTCTTTTCTTTAAAATGAGTGAAAAATGTGTTCTTCTTTTTTAGTCCATTTGAATGGCACCCCTCACGTGGTAATCAGTTTAAGTGTGAAAGTCTTTTGCAGATCATCATAAATTAGATCGGATTACAGTAATTGTGTATAATTAAGTATAAAACAATCGATTTTAAGTAAAATGGGCCGAGCTAAACCCTTGAGAGTCGAGGAAAGATTCAAAATTAGAACCTACAAGGAGTGTGGACTTTCTATTTATCAAAGAGCCAGAAAAACTAATAGAAGTCACAAAGTTATATCGACATATTTACGTGACACCGAAGGCTATGGAAACAATATGAAAGGTCGAACAGCAAGTGCTATAACAGCCGCTGACAAGAGGGCTATTTTGAGACATGTCTCAAATTCCCACGACTCTGCTGTATCAATGCTAAAGAGAGGTATTTTCAATGCAGCACATTTGCAACGCTTGAGAATTAAAAAGAAGCCACCGCTAGACAATCTCCGTAAGGAACGTCGTCTTAATTTTTGTCGTACGACTATGACGTGGAGTAGAGAGTGGAATAGAATTATATTTTCCGACGAAAACAAAATTTAATTTAGAGGGTCCTGATGGATATAATTGCTACGCCCACGATCTTCGAAAAGAGCAATACCTACTCAGTCGGTTACACAGCCGGGAAGGTGGAGTTATAGTATGGGGTGCGATCTCTTATTACGGCACAATAGAGCTCCAGTTTCTCTCTGCAAAAATGAATGGAACTTCATACAAAGCCGTGCTGGAAAAAGCTTTTCCTGAAGTTAAAAATGCTTTCAGAGACTTGGAATGGAAATTCCAGTATGAAAACGTGCCAATCCACACAGCAAGAGTCATCAACTCATAGATTAAAAGCCAGAATGTTGAGGTTATGAACTGGCCGCCTTACTCTCCAGACTTAAACATTAAGATGTACGAATCAGGCAAGCAATATTGAAGCAAAAGTTAATGCCATTAATGGAATTAAACAGCCCTCGTCGTGTATTTCGCTGGACTTAATCAAAAAACTGTTTGATTCTGATTCTTTACCGAACAGAATATGTGAATGTGTTCTCAACCAGGGCGGAAGCACCCACTACTAAATTTTACTTGAAATACTTATTTTTGAATTAGATGAATTAAATTAGAAAAATATTTAAATTGGGTGCTATTCAAGTGACCGGCACTGTAAGTGAATCCTTGTTTTGTCTGGAAACACGTGAATGTTTCAATAAGTCACAGTGTGGTAAATGGTCCTGGCAGAGTACATGGGAGTGACTCTGGATCAAAACAAGCAGTTGGCGTTGTCGACACACATACGGGTGTGCATGTGGTCTCCGTATTTGTAGGATATTTTCGCTGAAAGATATTTGAATTAGCAATAACGATGATTTGACAGATTCTCCACCGTTACAATGATACCAGCAGCGACAAATAATGGAAAAGAAGTTTTTTGGCCGTTTGGGAGTGAGAGATCATTTTGCTCCAAATTATAGTCTTTACTTTATTGCTGTTGGTTGTTAGTTTGTGCATTTTTTTGGGGTGGGAGGACAAATCCACAAAATCTAAAAGTTTTAACACAATTTTAACACTTGAGTGAATTTGTAGATACTTCGAGCAACGAGTGGATGTATTAGCTGTGAGAGACATTGTTTTTGTTGGGATGTAATGGTTATTCAATTGAAGGCTATGCTTTTGTTAGGTTGTTGTGGTTTATGGCAAAGAACCACCATTGTCATATGGAATTTCCCCAAAACTGTAGAATATATTACATTATTTACATGGACACATAATTGTTATGTTTACAGAAATAACTAATTATAAATTATATTAAAGTTTGTGAGGTCAGAATCGTTTTGTGTCTTCACATAATATACAAAAATTAGATATTTTTCTTTGAACTAAAAATGTTTGAACTATTTGCCAGGTAGGTCTCATATTCGCAGCATACTCGTATGTTCGTTACGTATTTAATACGGTTTACATATGGTGAGTGTATAGCTTGCGACTGACGGAGAACAAGTCATTTCACCAAAAGACACTGGTGTAAAATGGAATATCGCCTAAGAGAGTGTGGTTGCTGTCATACCCCTTTTTGAAATTAATATTATTTACTAAGTGTCATATACTATTATTAAGCTGGGATTGGGAAAATGGATACAGAGCTGTTCTTTTAGTTCATTTATTATTTGCGTTCACTAATTCTTACCATTCCTAGCGGTGTTATCACTATGAACGATTTCTGCAAATAAACCGTAGCGGTAAGAAATTGAACTCATTGGTTGCTTTAGGTGCCGATGGGAGGAAAATATTAATGTAAATATTAGAGCAAATAAATATATATGTATTGATATAATATTTTGGGAACTTTTATTAAAGAGAATTGATTTTGGAAGTGAAATTTATATCGTAAGATGACACCTTTTTGAGTCATCTGAACCGGTTTACATATATTTTCACACAACATTGTTTTTGCTAAATCAGTCGATTTGTATGGAGATACTAGCAAGGGCGGGCCAGAGCCTGGACTGACTGAATTACCAATTTAGTTATTCGATATTCGAAAAATAATTTGTGTGAGAAGTGCAGGAAGGGGCAAACTTAATTGGTAGATTTTCTTTAAGTTTTTTTCAAACATAGTATTATTCTATAGCCTATATAAATTAGTCCAGCTTGTAGAGAGTTTGACCTTATTTGGCGTCATTTAGCACACGAACCTAGTTGTCAGGTTTTACAAAGCAACACAATGAGAAAAAGCTCAGGTTACCGCAGACTACCAATTAAGAGATTGGATTTCGGTAAATTGGTAACTTTATAGGGAAGCTACAGTACCCGGCTACGATCTGACAAAGAATTAGACTGTGCCAAGTTTTAAGATTTTTTATTAAGATTTATGATAGTTTAAAAAGTCATGAAAAACGGTTCGTCAAAAGAGAAATTGTGTTTTAAATGCTTCATTCTGGGAGTTATAGTTTTGCAGTATCAAATTACATATATCTTCATCCCTTTGGATGAAATTCAGATTCTTTAAACGTAAATGGAGAAAGAAAAAGTTGTGTATTCTTCAGTGGTATATTTTATTTAGTTAAGGCAATCTCAACAAATTATTCGTTTTATGTAGATATTTGTAATTTAAGCTAAGACGTGATATTTTGTCAACCATATTGAACTGGGTTGAGCTAGCGTACGATTCGCGGTTAGAATTTCATCGAAATTTAAAAACTAATATGATAATAAAAGTGCTTGATCCTACTTATGTCCCAGTGCGGGATTGCATTTTATTTGATCTCCTGAATAGTTTTTGTTACTTATTCTGGCACTCAGTTACAAATTTAAAATTAACGTCCTTTTTTCTTTAACCAATAGCTTTAGAAACAAAGTCATGGATTGAGATATGTGCTACTGGAAAGGGTCCAATTTCGACTTGATGTTATATATAGTTTTATACAAGTTTTAGTTGAAAGTAATTAAAACT
Organism: Philornis downsi; assembly: GCA_019455685.1. NCBI lineage: Eukaryota > Metazoa > Arthropoda > Insecta > Diptera > Muscidae > Philornis > Philornis downsi. The sequence goes on from JAHXMU010000826.1 coordinate 921,894, forward strand.
GTGATCAAGGATAGAAGTTTTACGCAATGTTTGCATCACATACACAAGATATTCAAAACATTCCCTGCTGGAGTATGAACTGGATATAGGTCGATTTTTTAAGATTTAAGTTTTTCAGGTTGGCAGCACTGGTTGGTAATGGCGTCCAAACGTTATCTGTCAAAGTGAAAAGTGTACAGTATACCCTGCCATTTCATCATGGAATGACGAATGACCTACCACAACGTTTAATTTTTGGTGAATGAGCCTTACAAAAGCTCAATGAAAATCCGCTGTTTCAACGAAAAATTGTGTTCAGCGATGAGGCTTATTTCTTGCTGAACGGATACGTAAACAAGCAAAACTGTCGCATCTGGAGTGATGAACAGCCACACGCCATATATGAATTACCGATGCATCCCGAAAAAACGACAGTCTGGTGTGGTTTACGGGCTGGTAGCATCATCGGTCCATTTTTCTTCAAAGACGGCTGTGTAAGTAACGTTACTGTCAACGGCGTACGACATCGAGCCATGATACGCGATTTTTTTTTGCCCCTATTGGCTGAGTTGAACTTGGTTGACATGTGGTTTCATCAGGACGGTGCAACATGCCACACTGCTCGTGAAACAATGGATATGTTGAGGGATGAATTTGGTGAGCAGCTTATCCTCGATTTGGCCCTGTGAGTTGGCCCCCAAGATCTTGCGATTTAAAGATTACAGGCACAATGGACAACAATATATTACTGCATATCTGTGATTAGAAGGTGTGAGTCGATACCCACTATGCCCAGATATGGTAAAACATTGCAATGTGATAGTTTTACGAAGTTCCATAACGATTTACGACAGTTATCGTATCTACTTTACCAAACAGACAGATACAACAACATCGCTCAGTTGGCCAGAAATTTCAGTCAGATGAACTGACCTATGCCAGTATGTATGGAAGGTACCAGAAGGGGAGTGGTTAATCGGTTGATTAACCATTTTATAAAATGGTTAATCATATTATATTATAAAATGGAAATAAAATGGATAAACATTTAACTTAATGCAGTATACGAATTACTAGTTATAGGAAAAAACTGCATTTCGGAAAATCGGTCGATTTGAATGGAGGGTATCTGAACGAGCGGGTTAATACAGTCCATCTACAAGCCCCAGTTATGATGTGATGAAATATTAGTCTGTGCTAAGTTTTAAGCAGATCCATGTTACACCCGTATGCAGACGATGCAGATATTAGCAGAAAACTGCGAGATGTTGCTGCAGCTTTCTCAAACATTGAGAGGGAGTGAACAAAAATGGGTCTAGCGGTAAACGATGACAAAATAAAGTTATTTGTTTCAATAACAAACGCTTGGGATGCTGTGTGAACGTTAACAATTATAACTATAGAGTGGTAGATGAATTCACCTACCTCGGTTCCAATGTAAACAAAACGAATTTTTACATGAATTGCTTGCTAACAGATGTTATTATGCGCTAAGTAAGCGAGTTAATGATAAAGCATCCTCTCCACAAACAATAATTCGATTTTACCAGACGTTGGTTTTACCTGTATTGTTGTATGGTGCAGAACTCTGGGTTATGGCACAAGCAGATGAATCACTGCTGGGAGTCTTCGAGAGGAAAATACTTTCGAAAATGTATGGATCCATCACCGTTACCAGAGAATATAGGTGTCGAGTGAACAATCAGCTGCATGACCTATATATATGTCGACACTGACGTGGTCCAGCGAATCAATATACAGCGATTGCTTTGGTTGGGTTGTTGTGCAGATGGATCCAAATGGTGAAGTATGGAAAGTTTTCGACAACGAACTCGATGGACGGCGCAGAAGAAGCCGATGAATACCAGACTTTAGAAGTACTATCGAAGTTTGGTGTGACTAATTGGAGAAGAAGCTCAGATCGAGGCACTTCGAATTCTTATAATAGATAAATATTTCTATTTTAGTCGCCATCAGCCAGCTAGCCAGATAGACTTACATTGCTGAATCGACTTATAATGCCATGAAACGTATTTGATTAAATGATCAAAGATCTGATCAAAAGAAAGCTTTCTTTTGGAATTTACATTTCTACCGTATTAAATTATATTTGTACTTACAACGAAAATCGCATAATTCCGAATTTATAATTGTGAAACCTTAAGTGTTTTTTTCAAATAATCGTTATTATGGGAATTTGTTATAATTTTGAAATATGCGAATTTTGGAATGGGTATTTATTAAATATGAGCCAAAATAAGTACAATAATAATAAGAAATAACTTCAACTTTGTCATAACTCCACTTATGACATTTTTCCTCATGACTGCATTCCTTCCAGTGAGGTATACAAATATACAAACTTTGAAGAACTTGATACTGTTGTTTTGTAACTAACTATAAGTTGACAATACCTCTCAGCACGTTTTTAATGAGTATTGGCATCGACATTTTATTAAGATTGGTTAAAAATAATATGAACGTATTGCCTCAACTTTGTTTCTATAGGGCATCTCTATAATACCGAGACTGTCATAGTGAGAACTCTAACTCATTGTTACGCCTTTGGGAAATTGATGAATTGATGAAGGTTTCCTATACCTTCCATTGTTTCTCGCAAATCAAGGCTCGTATAGATTCTGATTTTTAATTTATCGCCTCTAACTAAGTAAAATGCCGATAATTTTACGTTGTTACTTTATTACCTTTGGTTATTTTGTTTGTTTGTTGAGTCAATTGTGGTCAAAACACTGCCGTTTAGAATTTCAAATAGACTTTGATCTTACTGGCAAATGGAGAGTTAATTTAAATTATAAAAGTATTTTAAAGTCACTTTGAGGATAATATAAAATCCTTAATATGTGACGTAAAAGTTGCATAAAACTTGTAATGAAACCAAATATATTCGTGTTAGCTTTCCGAGGAACAGCACATTTCTAACTGCGGGGACTTTAAGTAATAAAATACACGAGAGCACTTAAAATTGTTGGTAGGATTCATATATCACGGTGTTGTTAACATAGCACTGAGATGGCCGTGACCTTTGACTTTGATCTCGTAAGATGTGTCAACAAGTAAATGTGTGTAACGTGTACTGACAATTATCGTACTACCTCTTTCATGATCCCTCGTCCAAATTGTCACACAAGTTATGCTTTTTAACATTCAGTTAACACACCACAAAGTGCAACTGTCACTTAAACAAATCCGGTAAATCGCTGCTAATGTTTAGTGGTTGCTGGAGAAGCGACTGTCGGCGGGTGAAACTCTCCCTGCCATGAAACATAAAACTTTTTTTCTTCATCATTCTCATCATCTTTATGGTCCTTTTGTTCATCGCTAGCTTGTTCTGTCTGCTGCTACTGCCGTTACTGCCGCTGTCGTTGGTTGGCTAAAAGTTGACATACATAATAGTCCCCTTAAATCCACTTGAATGGTTTTAATGAAAAAACTTTTCGATATTTTTGCATTATCTGATGAGTGTTTAAAAAGAGTTTATACTTTCAGTGGATCAATATGGATTAGATTTGATATCAGCAAAGTTTGCCATCATTATCCTCATCATTCAGTCACCTTCCCGCCACACAGATCTCTGTTAAGGACTGTAAGACCGCAGCACAGCGCAGTGTTTGTTTCAATGTGTTTGTATTGAATAATTTTGTGAGAGAAGTTGTGATTTATCATGGATGGCATCAAATGAAAACTCATGTAAATTGTGTTAATAACTTTGGAAAGAAGTAATAATTTAACATATCGGTAAATTCAAATGAGGGACGCAAATAAAACCGTACAGGACGAGTTTCCTCAATCTTTGGGGAACTAAAGGGTAGGTAGTCTACTTTGGATGTTGTGCTGTACATTTGTAAATATTCCTTGAATCGTTCTTTAGTCCAATCGTTCGGCGGTCCTGACCGCCTCCACCTAGTTGAATGTGTCGCTGGACAAACGTAACGACATCAAACACAGGCTTAACTGATGTGATGTTTTTGTTTTGGACACAAAAGGAAACCCTAAACTTTTTGTGGCCTATGCTGTGGACTGGGAACGAATAAAACTCACCACAATGATGACAGTGGAAATGGTTACAAGCAACACCGACAGACCATTTCAGATTTATTAGTAGTAGAATTTTTTAATTTCTTTACCTAAAGTTTATAAAAATTTCAAACTCTTTGGTTTTTCGTTTTGTTCGATAAGATACACGTCTTTGAAAAGTTTCTTCGCCCCATTTAAATTATGGTTTGTACGAACTCAATGTTCGCCATTAGATTTCAGCAAAAGTAAAAAACGAAAATAAAGAAAAAGAGTGGTGTCATGCAAATTAAAGATGATTTCTGAGATACAAAGTTGGACTTTGCAGTGAGTACATGGATATTTGTGGAAGTAACGGGGGGAAAAAATCAACAATTAATTAAAGTTGAAAAAATCGAAAAAGTGATGTTTACAGGATAGACATAATAAAATGCTGAGGGAGGCGGACAGTTTGAAGCGATGCAAAATTGGCGGTTTTTAGAGAAATGACGGAATTAATCTTTGAATAAGTTGAATGAAATTTCACTGAGACACTGCTGGAATCTGACTTTCGATCTAGAGTTGCTGCTATATCAGCTTGTATTGTTGTTGATATCTGAGTTGATAACATTTAGAATATATTTACCAGCCAGAATTCAATCAGAAATGTGATCCGATTGCTCAAATCAACAAATTAATGTTTTTTTTCTTTTTTTTTAGCATCTCAACTAGACCTAGAAAAGCACAGAATCATGGTATCTTGAAAACCATCAGCTTTATCTTTCCCTATGCGTTATCCTATTATGTGGGAAACCACAATTTTCAACTGAGTTTAGCAACACATTTTGCAGGTGAAAGAAAACAAAATAGTGGTTCGAACTCACGTTTCTGCTTGCTTATGTCGGCTTGAAGAAACGGAGAAAGCCTAAGATAATTCGTATTCTCTACTAAAAATTACAACAGGTAATACTCAATTTAAAGGACAAAAATGCGAGAACAAAAGTTTTTTGAGAGAAGGGATGGCTCCGCGAATGGGTAAAATAATATGAAAATTCTAAATATATTATGTATGCAATTATGTCAAAATGTTTTTAATTTTGCCGTGGAATTATTCATTTCACTGGTATCGTCACCAGTACAGTTAAATTACTCGCATGGAAACTTGAAACATTAAAAATTTTGTGAGGAAAAATGAATACTTCGCTGACTTCGTGCGACCTAATATAGGTGTGCAACTACATTTCCGCTGTTTGCCAATAGTCGATTGTAAGTGCTAGTCGATTCTACCATAGCGTAAACGTCATGAGCCAAGCTTACGCATATTTTTTTGGTTGTGTGAATATGCATGATTTCGTGTCAAATAATCGTTATATGCGAGAAATTTTGATTTTCTCCTTTCAATTGAAGAAAACGGCTGCTGAAGCTCATCATGAAGCCAAGGGATGTTGAGCGTCGTTTTTACGCCTTTGAACAACTGCTTTAGCAGCAAAAAGGGAAGGGTTTTCTTCATCGTATTGTAACGGGTGATGAGAAATGGATTTATTACAGCAGTCCAAAGAAAAGAAAGTAATGGGGGCTGCCCGGTCATACTTCCACTTCGGCGCCTTGGCCGAATATTCACGTTGCCAAGGTTATGCTCTGTATTTGGAGAGATCGCGTCGGTGTTATTTATTACGAGCTGTTGAAACCAAGCGAAATCATCACTGGGGATCGGCATCGACTTTAATTAATGCGATTGTGTCGAGCTCTGCGCGAGAAACGCATACAATACGCGGAGAGGCACGAATGGTGATTCTTCAGCATGATAAGGCTCGGCTTCACGTAGCCAAGCACGTTAAAACCTACCTGGAAACGCTAAAATGGGAAGTCTTACCAAATCCGCAATAATTTACAGATATTGCGTCTTCCGATTGTTACTTGTTCCGTTCGATGGCACACGGTGTGACTGACCAGCAGTTCCACTCATATGACGACATCAAGGAATGGGTAGATTAGGGAATAGCCACAAAAGATGAACAGTTTTACCGCAACGGAATTCGAGCTTTGTCAGACGGATGGGAGAAAGTAGTAACTAGCTATGGGCAATGCTTTCAATGAATCATTTGTAAACATGTTTTCATAATAAAGTTCCATTTTTATAAAAAAAAGCGGCGGGAACTTAGCTGCTCACTTATATAAAAACATTTAATTGACGGAAAATGTAATTCTAAATCAGGCCTCGGTTAAAACGGTTGTATTTAAATTTTCTTTATCAAATGAAGATAATTAATAAAACATAATCATTATTAAAAAATCTATTTCACGCAAAATCTTGTCAATCCGATTTAATCTTGTTTAATTTTGCAGCTAAATTGTATTTTGAATTTGAATTAGATTAGCTTTTTTTTAGAAATTTTGTATTTGTTGTGTCAAGTATAGGGTTATCCATTTTTGAATAACCCTTTACTTTTCAAGTAAAGCTACATAAAACACATAAAGCTATGATTTCGATGAAATTTTCATTTCATTATAATGCTTGGACCTTGCCATTATGTACGAAATACAATGTCATTTAAATGGCAGCAGTGGATTCTTTTCGGGTTCCTCCAGCATCATTTTGGAAAAAATACACCCCAATGATACCTCCTTTGGGTTCTCCGAGCCCCAAATGCGACAATTTTGTTTGTTAATGTAACCACCGAGTGAGAAATGAGCTTCATCGCTGAAGAAAATTTTGTTCGAAATGTTTGAATCACCTCTTTTGTAGTAAGTTTTAACTATTTTTATGCGTTCTTCGATTGTTAAATGGTCCATATTCGTAAATGGCAAACCTTTCACTAAATAAATAACACTTCAGATGGCACGTAACAGCTAACAACATTGCCAGACCGGCGATTTTGAAATCACTAATTGGACAACCCTGTATAACAATTCCTTTGAAAACTTTTCTTTCCCTGCTCACAAGTACTTAAATATGCAGATCACCGTAGATCAGCATATGGGATGTAGCAACTAACAAATCTGAAATTACTAACAATAACTGAGAAGCTAACAATAATTTCGGTTAATAATACTTAAACCTATTTCTTGTAATTCTCAGGCAACACTATATTGCAGGGTGCTACGATTTAGTAAATATTCGACACAAATCCAAACTTTATTCCTTGGAACGAATCGGAAGAAAATTATTATTATGTTCATGAATTTAAAGACAAAATTGTTTTACAAATATTAGAATATTATCCGTACTATTAGTATATTACTTGAAATAATTGACTTGTTTTTAAAAAATTATGTTTAAAAAAGATGCCATTTAAACAGCCTTATCGACTGGGGCGAATAAGAAAGTAACTGGATCTAAAGAAATCAAAACGAATACAAAAGTCCGGATTTTCGGTTGTACCGAAACGCAACATTTTTAAATACGTTTTCCAATTTTCTGTCGGAAATTATATAATTTAAATTTTGTAAATAAAATCATTATTTAAGATTTTACGTTCGAAGTGTCTTCAACATTTCTTTTGAAAATAGAGCTTATAATAATTGGTAAGAAATATATCAATAATTTATAATTTGAATAGATCTTCGTTTTGAAGAGTTCCTACCTTCCAAACGAAAATAAAATTATAATACAAAGACGCTAAAAAAATTGACTAATTCGCTTTATGGCAACAGACTGTTATTTATTTGTGGTGGTCTGTGGAATTCGAATAGATCTTCGTTTAGAAGAGATTTTATTTTTATAAGTGGGGCTACTATAAAATTAAATTATATGTAAAGCAATATAAATAAATGTTGAAAGCATATGTAAGAGTAACTGTTTTTTTTTTTTGAATACTTCGATAGGCGTCGAAAACTCTCACACGTCCTATAAAACCACTACTCCCGATTTTTCCGATTCGCTCGTGTCCCGACAAAATATAAAAATCTCTGAAAGAATTTCATCTCATCATTTGTTTTATTACTCGTTTCATCAAAAGAAACGAACAGCTATTCATTTTCGTTTTTATAATTCGAATAGATTTTACTTTTAAAGAGTTTTTATTTGTATTGATAAGAGTTAGCGTAAAACTACTGTTTTTTTGGGAACCAATCTGATGAAGTTTTGAAATATATATAATGGTAAAATTGTTTTTTTGAAAACTTTGATGATTGGCGCAAGCTTTCAGCTGTTTTATAAAAACCCTGCTTCCAATACTTTCATTCACAGACAATTCGTTCGCCTACCGCATAAACGTTTCATCGACTAATGAGTATGCAATCCATTTAAAGTTTTCTGCAAACCAATTATGCTAGTTTTCTAGATAGCCAGATAGAGAAAACTGCAGCATAGTATTTTTTTCATAATCATAATCATATATCAATCGAATCAATCACGCTGCCTGCATTTTTATATCCCGAAACCAATGGATTATCTAATAATTTATGGGCATATATAAAACACATAGATAAATGAGTATTCTTGATGTATTTGGAAGACTATCTCCTCAATTTCAGAACAACTCTAGAATCCATCCCAGACATCAGAGAAATACACAGCAAGACTTTATAAAATTCAGGTAAATGGCATAGAAGATTACACATACTCGTAAAGCGTACACACAGCTCATGTGTTCATTCAAATGTAAACGGACATTGCCAAGTTGTTCTTTGGCTATCTGGGGCGGTTTAGATATTGGTCAATATGCTGTATATCAAATTTTGTCATTTACCGATAGCCAACTCTCGGACCACCTATGGTACACGCGAACTGCCCATCTCACTCTTTTGATACGATGAAGGGAACATAGATCTATATTTACCAAGAATCTCGCTTTTACATTTTGGGGCGTTATTGGGCATTTTAGCTTTTGCCAACCGACGTGAGTTCGATTTTTTTGTGTTTTTGCTTGCAAAAAAGTATGCTTGCTGTTTAATTTTGTAAGCCCAAACAAGGAAGCCCGCCTACATCGTTGGGTTGGCGGGCTCATGGAGTTTTAGTCGCTATGAATCACTTCGACGGGAAACGTCGCGCATTTTGCGTGCGCGCATTTTACGAGAACTCTCGTTCATATATTGCTACTAGGCGACTATATTGTGCTGAATATGGACTACGGCGAATTAGTGAAGCTCCGAGTGCTAATTTAATTAAAATATGGGTAAAGCGTTTTGAAGAGAGCGGTTCAACATTTAAACCACAAGCAAATGGTCACCCAAGAACATCTAGGACCGAAGACAATGTTGAGAGAGTTATGGAGTCAGTGCGAGGAAATCCACAAATGTCGACTCGCAACTGGAGATCGTCTGTCTAACAATTATCGCGACGAAGTTTGCAACGAACATTTTGACTTAGCAAATGTTCGCTGAATTAATGCTGTTAATACATCTAACATTTTGTGATTTCGTTTTTGACAGTTATTTTACATCGAATTTTTAATAATTAAATAATTTGTTTCCATTCTGTAATATAAAAAACTGGTTAAAAGTAGTAAAACGTCATAACGCGATTTCTCCATGATAGTCTCCTATTCAAAAAAATTAATGTTTCACAAAATGAGTTAAATCATACAAAATTTTTTTTTTATAAAATTTTGACCATTGATGGGTTAATTAGTGGCCACTAAACCATGGTTTAAACCAAGGTGGGAATGGGTTAATTTGCCTACTAAAAAAAAAACTTAAGAAAGAACAGATAAAACGATATTAATGAGAAAGCTCATTTTCCTGCATTGTATGTATTCGTCTTTTGAATTCCCTTGCAGGACGACGACTTAAGCGCTTTCTTCGCTAGCCCTGCCAAGTGCAATGAAATTATATACATATATTAATGAACAATTTATTTATATGAACGACATACGAAACGTTGTCCGACTTCGATAATTTTTTGAATTTATTTGCTATATATGATAGTACGTTTATATTTAAAATTTGGTTCAGATCGTTTCATACCTGAAAGCAGTGTAGAGACAGAAAGCATTAAGAAATAAGCATTCCCTAATTGTTTTCCATCGTTTCACAAATAGCCTGAATGTAATGCAAACAAAATTAATAATATTACCCAGTATACCTTCCAGAACAATCTCATTTTCTGGAAAAACGTTCACTGTAAAATGTCAGTGTCATAAGATCGGCGAAACAAAAAGGCAAACAAACGGAAAACTCCTAATAATGCAATTTCATTTATCGAAAACAGTATGCAAAATTAATTATTTCTCAATACTGTACTTCACTTCTCGGAATAAACTGTAGCTTTTGCTAATGACACATATATTTATATATGATAATATTCCTCTTCTTGTCCATTTCACTCACATTCATTGTTAATTTTTAGTCACAAAAAAGACATGGCAAAATAAAAAATAGATAATTTATTAGTTATCTAAATTGGGCAATATCGTATAAGCTAAGACTAAATGTAAAGTAAAAATATGACTGTTTCTTAATTAATTATTAAGAGAAAAATTGCTTAACTTCCCAGGCGTGTTATAAAGACGTCTTCTTGTACGTAAAACTTGTTAGTAATTGCGCATAGATAGAATTGTGTGGTTCTTACCAAATAAATGGTAAAAACATTAGAACAATTCTGACAAAGGCCAATTTTTATAAAGGTGAAGTTAGATATATGAGCATTGAACCAATTTGTTCCAATTGGGCCACCTGCTGGCTGTACTGCTATTTTTCAATGAAAATTTGTACTCTGCAGTATATTTTACAACCCACGTATCAACCGGTTTTTTAATTTGAGAAATTTTTCTATGATCATGAACACAGTTATGGCGGTTCCTTAATAAAATATCTATTCAATTCCGCCAAAAGTATACTACTTTTATTTAACGATAAATGATAAATTTGTTAACAAAATTCTGAGGACGATTTTCTCTTGAAGTTGGTTCATTTAGCCCTAGCAAGATCAAGTTTTTTGCCTACTAGACCGATTTTTACGATTTAGAACTTAACTTGTCTATAGCTATGACACAAATAAATACAGGTTGTCGGTCGGGAAAGTATAGTACTTTGTTTTGCCGCCATTTTGGTAAACATTAGTCGATAAAGCAACGTGTTTTAATCGTTAAAACATTTTATCAAAATCAATCATCGATTACTGTGATGATGAGAAAGTTACGTGAAATTTTTGGGAGAAAGAACGTGCCAACAAGACGCACTATTCATCGTATAGTGAATGATTTCGAAAAAAGAGGGTCTGTAGCTGATAGGGCCAAGCATGGACCACAACGTACTGTAAGATCGGCTGAAAACATTACTGCTGCTCAAGAAAGTGTTCAAAACAATTCATCAACCTCAATTCGACGCCGTGCTCAGGAGCTTGGTCTTCAAGGAACAATTTTGCACAAGGATTTGCATTTGTTTCCATCTAAGATTCAGTTGACACAAGAGCTTCTTCCACAAGACCATTTACGCCGCCGTACATATGCCAATAGGATGTTACAGCTCGCCCATGACAACCCCGATTTTTATGAAATAATCATAATGATTGACGAGGCACATTTTCATTTGAATGGATGGTGAATAAATAGAATAGTCGGTTCTGGGCAATGGTAAAACCTCAAATTATTCATCAGTCATCTTTTCAATCATTGGACCTTACTTCTTTGAAACTGAAAACGGCGTAGCGTTAAATGTCAATGCATGCTTTGGGCTTGATTACCATGTGGTATTAACAAGACGTTGCCACATCGCATACACGCAGGATTACAATGGAATTACTGCGAGACCTCTTTCCACAACAAGTTATTTCGCCTGATTTGACTGCTCCGGACTTCTTTTTGTAGGGATATCTGAAAAGCAAAGTTTATGCAAACAAACCAGAAACTCTTGAGCAACTCAAACAACTCGTGATGAAATGAATTAAATACCGCGTGAAATGTGTGGGAATGTAATGAAAAATGTGTTCAGAAGGGCTCGCATTTGTGAGGCTAACAGAGGCGGACATTTATCTGATATTGTATTCCATACATAATTGCCGACATTAAATAAAACGGTTATCCATATAAGATCCATTCTCTTTCATTTAATAAAAAATTATAAACAAACAAAGTAGTGTGCCTTCCCGACGGACACCCTGTACAAAATTCAGATTCCTAGATCAAGCCGTTAAAACGTTCAAGAATACATTATTGTTGAACTAGTAAGATCAATTGTTAATTAAAATTACGCAGGTTAATGGAATTTCAGAAACATCGTTGTTTTGAGTTGGTAGTACTGGTTGATAGCCTACGATGAACAGGCTTTGTACAAAAGAAATGTTTGCAAATAGCATAAAGAGTTCATAGAAGCGCAAGAATGAGTTCAAGACGAACGACAACTATCGGACAATCATCGAACTCTATTAAAGAGAGTCACACCCAGCGAATCCGAGAATAGTCCTTTAACAATCAGAGATCTTGTCGATGATGTTTTCATTTCAAACGAATTAGAAAACTTCATTTAAAAAAGTATTATGGTCTTCAAACGCGCTGATTGGAACCAAAAATACGTTTTCCTATTTTTCAGCAAGGAATATTCTTGCCAATAACTTTAAATTTGCAAAATGTTAGAATTGTAAACTTTGAGAATTCGCTAAATTATCGAATATTAAGATATTAAGAAAACGTTAGCAATTTTGTCAAATTTTTTGGGCGAATAACTAACAGATATACTAACAGAACCCACTCTCGCTCCGCGTTATTAAAACTTTTACGTCGCTGACACAACCATTTTCCTAATTTCTTTCAATATTTCTTACATTTTATTAAAACTAAAAATTATTTGAAAATTATCATAAGACAATACCAGCTGCTCTAATTACAGGCTGCCACATATCGACTAAATCCTTTGATTGGCACGCAAATATTGCACCCGAACAGATTCTTGGCTTTCAACAACACAGACCATACTCGCTGGTTCTATCCATTTCCGTTTCGTCCGCATCCTTCAGTTGGTTATTGCATAATTTCCGTTTGATGAACCATCATTTCATGATGTCCCTTCTCGCCGCTGCCTGAAAACGGACAGATAGAAGATTGCAGCTCAGACCACCGGACAGACGACTGCCGTTGCTTACTGCGTCGGATGCAATGGGCAACTGGCCTTTTTGCTCCCACCTTTTTGTTTCTCGCCTGACAAGTGATGAGTGATGTGGTGTGTGTGCATCACTCTATTGCTTTGGGACTTGCCCATCCGCCTGGTCGATTCTTTTTTGAATGTGAAATGTTATAAAGGATTCTTTGCTTTCCATTTTTTTGGCATAAAAAATCAATTTGAAAAGGAAATTAAAAGGGAAGCGTTTCAAATTGTGCGGAATAAGAAGAGCAGAAAACTCGAATACCAAAAGAGCATTTTTTATTGGTGGAAATAATTTCAAAATGCGTTTAACATGAAATTACAATAATAATCATAACAATAATATTCCGCGGCATGGAGTGTATGAAACTCCACAGAATAAATTTTATTTAAATTGGAGTGGTCATTAAAAGTTAAACTCTTTACTGGCGATTTGCTAAGTGCGACGAATGAGATTGTCATCTCTTTAGTGAATGCGGACAGTTGATGGCTCCAGCAATATGGTTCATACCCGTAATAATGAAGGTAATAGCAATGATTTATAAAAAATAGGTCTACGAGCGCTCATTTTATTTGAGATAATGTCAAATGACTCATTAAACTGAAAATGTAACGAAAAGGTAAAATGACATCTAAAAACAGAGATATAATTCATATTTTGTTTATTTGTTTTTGATGCGTAATTTAAAACTTTTTGTCTCAAGGACATCCAACCAATCGAATGCGATGGTACTAATTACTGATATAGATTATGTTTTTTTGTCTGCACCGATATGAGGTCATTGACCTTTCAGTAACTTCAATGCCAACAAACGTGGCATCATCATCAAAATAGTCTTCAGCAAGGATGACGCAATACGTCCCTGGTTTTTCCAATACATATGTATATAAAAATTTATTCGAAAATATAGCTCTTAGTGTGTTTTATTTGAATTTACATTTGAAACCGAAAAAAGTGGATAACCCGGTATTGTGTATTAGAAGAAAACATTTTTGGCACGTATACTTATGTGACAGTAAGCCGGTAAATCGTCGACGACACTTTGCTGCCGCAAATGGGGAAAAATTTGCCCATGAAAGGACTAAATTTAACTTTTTTTCATAATTATTCAGATATTTTTAACCTTAAAGTAATATGCTCTGATATTTATACACATTTGTAAGGAACCGCACCGTTTGTGGGCGTGGTTACTGAATAATAATCCATGATGGTGGGCATAAAACCTTTGACGTCTGTTCAACTTTGTGCCAGTCCACTTGCTTTTGCTTCACTTATAGTTCTACAATTCGCCTATAAAATAATTTTTAATATAAATTTATATATTGATTTCACTAGCAAATCTTGAACCGGGTTTATTTATGTGACTGCTAATGTACGAGTATTTACTAAATACCAACAAAAAAATATTTTAACAATTTATAAAATAAAACTTAAAAGTACTCAAGAAGAGTTTTTCGAAATAACCCATTATGTAATATGAGCTATAGTACGTATCGCTAAAGATACGTACTGTCACTATTTTCCATTTCCTACTGGAATTATTTTGGTACTTAGTGATCGCCAATTTCATATAGCTTAGTCGGCTACCAAAGTTGGTTACTAAATTATTGATTTAATTTTTTAATAATCGCTACCTTTTGCAGTTTGCATCATAGTGCCACCTCAATAGATTTGTTATAAATTTTGCCCCTTGGGAAATATGCTCTATGACCACTTGTGTAATTGTAATATCAAAAACAAATTTTGATAATTGATGGAGTCTCAGAACACGTGGTAGGATTTTCTTTTCACTATTTAAAATACCAGTTTTGCAGAGCATGGTCGTTTGCTATAAATAGGTATTAAAGATTTTCAGACGCACTGTTCAAAGTTCTAAGCCGACTATGGAACAAATCCGTGACGCCGACATATTTTGCGACTGACTAGAAAGAGCAGCGGGCTTATTGGCAGAAATCGGCTTGAAATAAAGGCAATTATATGGAAAATGAAAATTTTTTACATACTTACTTTATGTAAGTCTCTGTCGGCACTTTTCATAGGCGCTTTTGGTAGTCACTTTATTTACATACAGAAAAGTGTACTCAAAGCAACTTTTCATATAGAAAAGTGCATTCATAGACACTTTTCATGTGAAGAAAGTGTCTTCATAGACCCGTTTTTCCTATAGAAACGTGTCTTCGTAGACACTTTTCGTAAAAAAAGCTTCTTTGTAGAAACATTTTCACATCAAAGATTGCCTTCACATTTATTATTATGCTTGATGCTAATAAAATGCCGGCAATTTTCGATTGGCCTGGAACTCAGGCTCTAATATTACTTCTATTGGCTTAAATACGTTTTGTTAACATATATTGATAAATACTACGGATGACCCTAAACCCAAATACTTATGAATTCGGGTTTCGCCATAACACGGGCCCAATTGATGGTACTGAAACTACAGGTCTTTCCACAGGTCTAGGCTCTGATCTATTGTGTGTACTCAAAATGAAGATAATAAAGTTTTTGATTTGTTTAGTTGGCGTGATGGTATATCTACAATCCACTGGACAAGAGCCAATGAAATCCAATATCTCCAAAAATAGCAGTTTATATGATAGGAATGCTTGCAACCACAGAGTCGTCCATACGTACACTTCTTAAACGCACTAAATTCTTTGGATATAAAAAGGTGCATCCGTATTTTCATAACCAATTTTTGTATGAGAAAGTATCTCCTTGGAAGCGTTTCATATAAGAAATATATTTACTGATTCGTTTTGTGTAGAAATTACATTTCGTATAGAAACTAGACAACTTTCATGTAGAAAACTGTATTTTTTGATATTTTTCTTACACGAAAATGTCTTTTAATCACTTACCATATAGAAAATTATCTTTTCCTGACTCTTTTCATACAGAAAAGAGTATTTGTTAACACTTTGTAAATCTTTGTTGACACTTTTCATATAAGAGATCGTATTTGTACTATATTTGTCCTATACAAGAACTTCTTCATGGATACTCGATGCACAGTATATCTTACTGGATTTTTGTTTACTGAATTTTATATCGATATTGAAAGCAATGTTTAGTTATAACCCATAAATTTTTTTGAACAACGTATAAAGTCCCACCAAAATAAATACATCCAAGTAAGCAAATATTTATCACATTTTGTGAGGCTCAATCACTAAGAAAATCAACAAGGAGTTGTCTTAGGAGAGAGGCATTAGTTTATAATACTTCTTTTCTACATATTCATAAGTGCTGTAGGTGTGATAAAAATGTAAATCTTTGGTTGTAATTATTCATTACCCAAAAGGATTGCTTTTTGTTCTAGCAAATGTTTCTTCAGATTATGAGGTCAGAAAAACGTTCCGTAGAAAAAGTATTTACTCAATATAAATAACTTCACTAAAATTGCTCTCCAAAAAACATCCTTAAGGGTTGTTTTTTTTTACTAAAACTGCCAAAAAATTCCGTAAAAAGCCAGTAGACAGGCACAAAACTGGAAAAGCACATAATATTCCGTGGGATCGAAGCTTATACATTATACATCCAATACCATAAAGTACAGACCACAATAATATAAACGGATATTAACGTCTTCGGAGCTTATTGTGCCCCTAAGAAAAAGATTTTGGAGTATTTCATATTAAGATGTTTTGCTTTAATTGTTAGGAATTATGAATAGAAATCGAACCACTGTTTCCAATTACTTCATTACCGTAGTTTTAAAAGCATTTTAAACCTTCTTAGTTGGAAACGGTATGCATGGATCGCATCTTAGGACTGGTGAAAATTTAGTTCTTTTTAAAGGTCTTCCACTTTTTTCTGCTGGGATAAAACCCTTTGGTTTGGGTATTATGCAAAGTTGCAATTGAGGATTAGAAGTATTAATACAATAATTGATATGTAGAAGCATCTAAAATACCTCATTTCTTTTTCAACATAGAATTTACCTAAATTTATTTGCGATATTGCCTTGAAACTTTTGAAGTTCTATGTTACTTTAGTACTCAGGGGAATCATACTATAGTTTTAGGCAATACTGCCTCGAAATTTTTTTGTGTGATTGCATAGATAAATAAACAAAACAATTCGGTCATCCAACAAATGTGAAATGTTGTTATTGAATTAGTACGAAACGTGGAATGTTTCATAACACCCCGCATTAATATCCGGAAACTTCAAATTCCCATTAAGTTGCGCATTATTGATAACAATTTTCAATTTACTTACACTGAATATATCCACGTCATCTCGTCTCTCCGAAATTTGTTTCAAAACTCCAACATTTATCAAATTATTGCAATACTGCAGTGTCAGAATGCCGATGTCCTGCTCGCTGATCTGACTGCAATTATTCTGCAGCGATGATATGAACCATTTCACCAGCATTTGACCTGCAATTAAACAAAAAAACAATGAATGTATCAAAGTCAGTGTTAAACTGTGCAAATACCCTTAGGGTCTTACTCGAGTTAAACGAGACGTACACTAAATAGAATACGTCCATTGTCAATGTGACCTGTGATGGAAACGAATAGAATCGTTGTGATTGGTTTTTCATGGAAAAGTTTCATTGCAGTGCATGGAATGGAAAACGATATTTCTGTTTTATGTGCGTTTTCAATATACGTGAAATTATAGAACATTTAATATATTTTTAGAATTATATATTTAGAAATGCTTTGCATGAAATCCCTACACATAGCATACGGTGTTGCAAACAAATATTTAATCTTGAGTAGTATTTTCAGAAACTGAAATCAGAAGGAACATTTTGAAAAGAGAGTGGTAATAAATCTACAACTTTTGAATGAAATAATATTTATCCGTTGCCTTAATCCAGAAAAATGTCAATTCATGAAAAGCATATTAACAGTAAGAAGAATAAAGCTCAGTAAAACTAAGTGCAACTTTTATTAGGGAAACAGGTAAATTTCCGACGTTTTTACATCTGTTTACCATTTGCGGATTTTACATATTTTATACTTGCAATAAAAAAAAAAAAAACAGTAGAAACAAAGGTAATGGAATGCCCCAAACGCTGACAAGTCAAATTATATTTTAAGCAAAATGATTGTCCTTCTGATAGTGAACCGATTCCGCGATTTATACAGTGAAATATCTTGGATTAGCTTATTATGGATAAACGACTTACTTGGAAAGAACACATAAAGCACCAACACCTTAAAATCAAAACTCAAATAGCACATTGTCTGCTAGTGCCAAAATCCCAGCTTGATTTCAACAATAAACTTCAAATGTACAAAATCGTTCCTAAGTCAGAATAGACGTATGGAATGCAGATATACCATACGGCAAATAAATTTAATATGAATATTTTAGAACGGTATCAATCCAAAATGTTAAGAATAATGATTAATTAAGATTAAGATTAATTAATTAACCATGGTGTGCCAGAAACAAAACCATCCCAACAAATCTCAAATTCTTGTCCATAATAAAAGAAGTATAACGTTTTAGCAGGAAATACATCCATAGATTAAGAAGTCATTCCAATCCTATAGCTGCATCTCTCATTGGCGGCACTGATACCACCAGAAGACGAAAACGGAAGCAAGTGATAGACTTGACAAGCTAAACAAAAAAAAAAAAAAAAAATGTATAAATATACTATATTAAACGCATTTAAGTATAAAGTATAACTACTGTTAATATTTATAGTCATTCTTTTCATTGGAATTGAACAACACTTGTAATTTATTTACATTTTTGATTACTTTTGCTTATTGTCTTTATGAGATAGTTTGCAAACGCAGACCGCAACGGTTATGAGTAATATTTAAATTAATAATTTTTAATAACTATCTGTTGGTGTTTATTATATTAATCAAAAATAACCGTAATTTTTATTTTTTTTTTATATAAAAATTCATTACAATAATTATTTGTAACTTTTATAATAAAAATTAAAAATAATAATTCAATATGATTTTTACTTTCAAAAATAAAAAAAAAAAAAAAAAACACATTCTTGCTTTCTCAATCATGAAAATACAAATCAAAAATTTTGATATATGTTATTAAAAGAAAAAAAATTGATATTTTGGTCATTACTAAATTTGGGTTTTAAGTATCTTTTTATCCTCACCTGGAGGAATAAAAGTAAGTATCATTTGTTATGCAAAAAATTAAGTCTCTTAAAACTTGGCACTGCCTAATGATTGTGCGTGAATTTTCCCCCTTCTAGTTCTAATTTGTAGATTGCGGCGATCTAAATCTGAGTTCATTATTTTGATTCCTGTATTCCTTCTGGTACTTCCATACAAATAACCAATTTAAAATTAAGAGTTTGCTAAGGTAGTGTTTACGAATTAAAATGGGCTCCTACTGGTACCCCCATAAAAATAAGCCGATTTTTCGAAGTTCAACTTTATCCCTGTAACTCCTAACATGTAGACTGTGGCAACCTTAATTTTTGATAAATTTGACTAGCTCTCCATGTACCTTCTGGTACCTCAAATTTAAATTATCTTAGCTTCATACCGTCCAAGCAATTGCATAAAACTCAATCAAATTTTATATATGCGTTTGAGAAACCTAATTTTGAGAATGCCCAAATTCAATTGGCCCAAATTAATTTCCCGCTGTCAATTTTAGTACGTACACAGCAGAAATATAGATTTTTATCAATATCATTTAATTCAATACCTGTTAAACTACGAAAAATTGACCGGATAACCCCTCCGTTTCTAGTACTTCTCACACAAATTATGTAATTTAACTCATACAATTCCTGGATTCGTATCTTACATTCAATTCAGAACAACTGTCGATAAGGACCTGGCGATTTATTACGCACCCTTTTGCATTCCATGAGCTTTTGCATCAAGGTAAAGGGATGATGGGTGATAACAAATACAAGTTTGCCCGTTTTTAATTATGCTTCTGCGAACGACATGTGAAGTTTTAGATAGGATTTTATAATTGTTAATTTGTATTCCCTTGAGAAAATATAAATCATGAGTGATATTTATTTTTGATTTGTCAAAATAAGAATCAATTTTATTATAATTGATTTTATAACAAAAATCAATCTCCATTTTTATTTTTGTAATAAAAATCAATCATGATTTTTATTTTTGACTATTATGAAGCTCAAAAATAATTGTTATAATATAATTAATTTTTGTAATGAAAATCTAAAATAATTATTACCAATGATTTATACCAATAATAGTCAAAACATAAGCCTGTGACATATTTATATTTTTATATATTTCATGTGTACACATGACATTTCCATCTCAATATTTTTTAGTTAAAAATCGACCCAGTAAGTATTATTTGCGGTCTCCGATCGCAAATGCAGTAAATGGGGGGAAAAATGTCAATTCCATTTACATATGTCTCTACATTGAAGTTCAGAAATATTTATACATATTGCCGGAAGAATAAAAGGTATATATGAATTGATACGGCAAGAAAAGGAAGAAATGACGTATTTCTTAACCAAATGCATTTCATGACATTTTATGTCGATTGAGCGATGTCCGTCTGGCTGGGTGGTATACACAATAAATACCGTTGATCTTCATGGATCTTCCATTGATCTTCATGGAAATTCCGCAACAGCCAGATCGTTGAAGGGGAATTGTAAATAGGCCACATCGACACACCATTTCCGATACCACCCGTACAAAATTATCGATTTTCCGTAGTGTAATGTTCTCCCTGTAACTCCTAATTAGTAGATAACGGTCTAATTGTTTATCCATTGCATTGCATTGCATCGTTTAAGAAAAATATTAGAATATTTACCGATTGACCATATCCTTTCTGGTACCTCTTTATAAAATGACTGATTTAATCCATGTGTTCTTTAGTTGCACAAATTTTGGCGAATTTTAATATTGGTTAAGTGTTTGCTAAAATAGTATCTGAAACTGAAAATTAATCACACTGCCACGCCCCTTTACGAAATGCTGCGATAACTTATATTTTTGTCTATTGTGTTGATTTATTATGCCTGGTCCAAAATCGGTCAAGTAACCACTCCACTTCATGTACTTCTCGTACAAAAACCGATTCAATCCACATATTCTTAGTTTTATATCTTTCAGGCAACTGCGTTAAATTCGGTCAAATTATGTAATCTAACCCCACACACAAACCGCCCGATTAAATTGTCTTTTTACGATTTTTAACCGGACAGTAAGCTCAAAAAGTGCGAATTTTACGCCTTCTGTCAGTTAATTCAGAACACGGGTTCGTGAAATATTTCCTGGCAAATTGATCTCCTGAAAAGGTGACATTAACCAGCTTCCACGCTGTCTTGATTTAACCTGCATTGGTTTTTTTATTGTGGTGTTATCTCAGATCTAAAGTATTGCTATTAAATCGACTTCTCTGGCGCGAAATGGCAGCTATTACGGAGTTTATCTATTGAGCCGCCATAAGAAATTTTACTTTTCGCTTAAATGAACGACATCGTTTACGTTTGGACAATAATATTTTTAAAAATTAAATTTGCAAATTGTGTAAATTTATAATTAATAAACATTTGTTTGATAAACAGTTTACTCAATCCACTAAATATAAACGTTATTTTGAGACACCTGGCATTTAACAAAAGCCATGTGCTACTTGTTTACAATGATAATATAAACCGGATTGGTGGGAGATGATGCCGCAACCTTTTTAGTCCTTTAAAACAAAGGGCATAATTTTTAGAGTGATGGATGGTTGTCTATCCCAGCTCCGACGCCAATATTACGGGTTCACGATAATAAGCGGAAGCCATTAAAGTTTCATCGCATACATTAGCCACTATCCGTAGTCGCGGGACTTGTATCCCTATGATATCCCGAAGGCAGAAACAGAAAGGTGGTATGAAATAGCGATGCTTACATCTGTATTCTTCTTATAGGGTATTGCTGTCATTCGGCTATGGCCTTACGCCCAGCCGTTTCATGCTGCAAACATAAATCTCTAACATTCTCTAATAAAATGCATTTTGCGTTTATCATCAACGAAATGATGACATGTAGAGGGTGGTCTACAGGAAGCGAAGAAACATCTATATCAATGCAACATAGATGACGTCTGTCTGTTGGTTGTGATAGTCAATCTTTAATAAGTTTTATGGCGCCTGCGTTTGTAGGTTCGTAGAACAACCTACAACACATTTCTTTTCATTTCGAACAAAGGCTGGCGTCATAGTTCTTAGAATTCCTATCTAATTTTAGAACATTATTGATAACGTTTTGCCTTTCTCTACAAATGGGCTGATACAGTTTGGTATTCAAGATTTCGACGATTCGATTATTGGCACTGTAGCGACTGCCATATAAGTCAGTCCTAAAGTTTCAACAAGGATCTTATCTGTTCGAATGGGTATCGCAGATAGTCGCTACAGACAATTTTACATAAGGTTTGAAATTATTTCCTTATAAAATTCAAATAAAAGGGAAACTAAACGCAGCAGATTTGTCAACTCCCTTGGAGGTGTGCCAGAAGATCAGTCGAACAGTGGGTGAAGGCGAAAACATGTTGAACTGCTTTTTTATTTGTGATGGGGACCATCTTGGTCTAAACGGCAACGCTAACAAACAAAATTGTTGAATATTGAGTGAATGAAATCCGTGGCCACTGCAAGAGACGAAGCACTTAACCCGAATTACAGTCATCAAACATCAAAAATAAAATGGTCGCACTATGTATTACAGTCAGTGCAGACCCTTTCCCAAATATGAGTTCTTCCTCCCAGAATTACGCCGATGGAGAATCCCTCTTAGCTGGATAATAGAATTGTAGGGACTATTCCATATTAAGAAGCTCCACATTCCACATTTCTTTTGTGGGGTTATTACAAACAGAACGTTTACAAGATAAAACTAACAAATTTGGATGGTTCGAACCAACGCTTTTGAATGGTAATGGGGACAATTCCACCTGCGAGCAACCTGGCGGTAATGATGTTGCACTGCGTATCCCAGAGTGACGGTAATTTACAATCAATTATTTTTAAAACACATTAAAAAACTTAGTAATAATAAATAATTTGGCAAATGAATAAGGAAAAAGTCATTTATACAAATACAAAAAATTACGTGAATTAAACTGTTTAGTTGGTTTAGAAGTCTTTTCTTATTCTGTGCAAACAAGAACAAATCCCCCGTTAAAGCAAGCGAATGTTAGTGATTTATGACGTATGCTATTTTAAGGACACGTGTGGAAACTTAATAAATATTAAAATAAAATAATTATGTTAATATATCTCGAACTCATTTATTAAATTAGCGACGTTTATTCTTTAGTCAAAAAAATTTTAACTTCACTCCGATATGAACGAAAAAAAATAATGATAAAATAGCAGAAAAACCATGTAATCAGTACAGAAATTGCATTCAGGTGATCTGTCTGCGAAGTGTTAAAAGAGGCGTAGTAAATTAACGCACAATAAATGAAGCAAAATTATAACTCACACAATATATTTTTAGTATGACTTAAACTTTTCCGCTTAGAAATCCATTTGTATGTGATGTACCCAAAGAAGCGTGACGATTCATACCATAAAAAAATTGTACTGAATTTGATGCAATTGAATGGGTGATTTGTATGAAAGATGGCAAAAGGGCTCGTACCTGAATTATAGTGTAATACAATCGACAAAATATATGAATAACTGCAGTTTACGCTTTATGGATTACAGTGGAAAAGTTAATGGCCAATTTTTTCTATCTCGAATGCAGGCTTCGTTTTTGTTCTAAGCGAAGGAAACCCGATTTCCGTTTTTCTAACTCTGCTTCTACGCATTTTCATGTAAAGAAAATGAACTGTCAAGTGCGCGAACGCAAATGTCAAAATCACTCACTTGCTGTTTTCTTGTCGTCAAAGGAAAAAACGATAAATATTTTGAAAATAAAAATTTTGTTGTTTAGCAGTAGTTGCAGAATCCGGTTGGGCATATGGAGCTCGTCTTTTTGTTTTTGCTTTTTTTTGTGGCAATTATAAATGGATAAACAGTCGTTTATTATTATTATTTTTCTATCTCTTTCTCTTATCCTTTTGTTCCACTTGTAAGTAGAGTTGTAAGCACCTCTGAACAGTTTGGTATGATCTTTGCTACTTTTTGGGAAAATGGCAACAAAATGGACAATTTTCGATCTGACAATAATGTGATTTTTAGATAAAGTGAAAGCATTCGAGATAGAGAAACCTAGTTTTAGACGGATTCAAGCGATTTGCTTCCGTTCGTCTGGATTTTCGTACAAGATAGAGAAACATGCCATAAATTTCAATAAACCGGTCTATTGGTGTTGGAAGTACCAGAACGGTTGTGGCAGTGCCATCTGTTTTCATTTCCATTACTAAGTTTATTAGACTGCTGTGATATAAGTGTATAACGTTAAGATTTCCGTATTCTTTGTATTTTTCTTCATAATAATAAACTTTGGCGACATCATTGGTGTTCGATGACCAAAACCATTCGCAATAAGTGCAACACGAGATGGTTATCATTCCAGTTGTTGTTGCGCTGATAAATGTGGAATAGTGATTTTACTTTTCGGTTTGTCTAGATTTTTGCTAGTGTTGACGAATGTAAGTAAGAAAGCCGATTGTGCTTCCGCTTAATCAGCAAGAATTGCTCTTTGGTTTTGGACCATCCGTGGCATAACCAAGCAGAGTTAGGATAGGTTAAGGTCTAATATAAGTAAAGGTGGTACACCAAGGGTGGCCACACGGTGAATGCCAGTAATTAAGTTCTGATCTGTATAAGACTCCAGGGACTCCATCACCACTTGCTCGCGTCTTCAGTAAAATAAGCCAACGGGGTGATACGCGTAGCAGGATTTCAGAGCCAGAGACCACAAAGTACCTTCAAACTTCACGACTAAGTGATATAATAGCACAACAAAAGGCATTATGTGTGCCAAAATTTGATGAATTTATTGCTACTGTTTGAAAGATATAAAGTTAAAATTACATTTCTTATTGCTTGGTATTCAAGATAGCGGTATGTTCCTGTTCAAAGATGCCATCAGTTTTCTCAAAGAAAAAAAAACTAGTACTGAAATTTCAATCAGGTAAACTTCTTTATATACACCTTTGGCAATGTACCCTTGAGTTGTTGTAAGAATTCGCGGGAAGCTAGAAGTGGCATGGCAATGCAGTTCACTTTCATTCTCAGATCGCAAAATTGAAAAATTTACATCCAAAAAAAATTTTTTTTAAGATTTTTATGAAAGCATTTATTTATATTTTATAAATATAACAGTCCAGATGTTATTTACTGATTGCAGTGGCCGCAATTTATTTTTTGTGGCTTGCCTAAGCATTCATAACTTCTAAAATATATAAAAAAGAAAAACCAATTTTGTACAGTATTTAAAAAATCTCTGAACTGCATAGAGAGACTTTTCCAATTAATTAATTTTTTATCATGTACTGAATGTATTGAATAGTACGAAGTTTTGCATTTTACTGCATTTGGAAAAGTTAGAAAATGCGGTAAAATGTAAAACTTCGTGTTTTCCAATAACAGAAAAATATTTCAAGTCCACTCATTTTTGATACGTTTGATAAATCGATTAAAACAAGGAAATAAATTAAAAATTGTGCCAACTTGTCCTTTTAATAAACATTTTAATTTCATTTTTACTTCATTTAAATTTGTTTAATTACGCTTTGAATATGAATTTAACTGCTTAGAATGAAAAATGATACAAATTTCACATAAATAAATATGATTGCTGGCATTCCTCCACTCATAGTAACAAATTTAATAGTTTTGAACTTCTCGTTTCACTTAAGTGGAAATATTTTAAAACAGAAAAAGTTCCCCATTCCAAATCGGGAATCAACAGCTGTTGATAAAGTTTGTAAACAATTCCAGTTATTGCATGAATCAACACTGGCGAGCACTACAACAACAATCATCATAAATAAAAGCTAATAAACATACAATAGAAGTTAATGAAGAGATCCCTCTTCCGATAATTGTTTGTGCATTTGGCTATCATCAGCTTAGTAAAGTTCGAGCGTATTATACACTCTTTGCCGAGTTAAACTTTTGTACTAATAATATTAGCACTTACACAATTGTTATTGTTGATGGTAGCAATTGAAAAATACATAGAAGAACTCATAATATATTTATTTTGTGTGGGCAGTGCCGCACTACGTCTACCCGTTTCATATTTTTATGAACGTCATACTGAAAACCATTTAAGAGTTCCAAAAATTAACTATTTTTATTCGTTGGTATTTTTATGTTTTAGTTTTTTTTCAAACAAATTACATAACTATTGTCTTTGTGCGTGAACTAAACAAATTATTAAAAAATTTCCGTTTAGGACATTTTTATTTCGAATTTAGGCAAACTCGCCCATTAAGAAAGGAATTGCATTTACTCGTGCTGAGCCTACCTCCAAAAAGTTAACATTTCTCACAATTTAAAAAAAAATCCCATTCGTTAATTTCGCATAATGCTTTTATTGTGTGAATGGCCGTTTCGAGTCACATAATTTTGTGTGTGAAAAATGCTTAAAATATCCGCTTCAACCGGAATAACGAACTAATTCGATACGTATACTCGTGTTTGTATATGATAAGAGTTCGTTTTTAAAGCATCCACTTATCTGGCAATGGGTCAATACAACACGCTCTATTCTAAAGACTACAGGAGCGCGAAATCGGTCCATTAGGGAAAAAGTTTATTACACAAAAACTGAATCCAGCTTTGGATTAAGAGCTCTTTCGATTTTTCCAAATAAATCGATTCTTTCATTTTTTTTAATATATGAAAAGTCGAGCAAAAGTTAACTTTTCGACTTTTTTAAAAATAGGAAAAGTCGAAGTTTCGTAGTTATTGTAACAAAAAATCTTTTATTATTGAATTTTTAATTAAACCTAATGGCTTATTTAATAGAGAACGAACTGAGGTAACAATGATGGGAAAAAATTCTTAAGCGACTTTCTAAACATGTGGACATCCTTTTTATGGCTTGCCAGAAGATAAATAGACTAGGGCCAACTTTTTTACTTGCAGTTCCACAATATGTGAATAGAGAAAACGATACTCACTCAAAAACACGACCTTTGTACGTGTGAGAAGAGGTTAGAGTTTGCAATTTACACCTTTTCAAATAAAACATAAACGTTGAAAATGTGTAATTTCGTCACTTCTATTGGTACCGCCCGAAATTCTGTAATTTCTAATTGCGTCGTTGTAGGTACTTGCTTTTGTCCGATATACGAGTATATTCTTTAATTTACTTCATAATTTTTAACCACAGGCTTCAATATGTTATGATCTCGCTTCATTAGAACAGAGCAAACTCCATTTCATCCCACGAATGAGCGGAGAAAATCAATCTTATTTCTGAATAATGTTTAATTTAACTATACATTTTTTCCCGCCAAATCGAGAGTTGATGCACATCCCATTCAAAATGAATGAAATTTAGTTTTTACATCGATTTTTGAAACACTATGTGTCGGAAACTAGAACCATCTCAGGAGAATAGTTTTCAGTTAAAAGATCACCATAACTGAGTTATTTGAAATTCGATCTTAAACCACGTGTGTACAAAATTTTTAATGTACTGTGATCCAAGGTGTGGACAAATAAACATGAAGTTTATAATTTTTTTACCGATATTACATTTTGTTCTATATGAAGAGGAACTAAATTGCGTTTCGAACGCTTACTGATTAACTGAGAATTACTTTTTGAGTCCACTTGGTTTACTTTATGTTCTGGGTATTTATGTAACGCTTAAAATCTCCAATACAATTAGAACACTTTCAAAACGTTTTGTTGCCAACAAACATTTTTCCGTTAATTTTTTCTCATTCTAGGGAATGGTTTTTTCAGCATTCTTTAGACATTTATTTTAAAACAAACAAACAAACAAACAGATAAAACAAAAAATATCTATAAACAGGATAGAGGACAACGTTTTAGAATCATCCCCATCCAAATATGTACATATAACAAAATTTGTTCAGCTCCGCTAAAATGATGTCCGGTTTAAATAATTATTTTGATAGTGTACCTAAGTGTAGGCATCAAATTTAGTTCTAATCTAGAGTATATGATATACAGGGTTGCCCATATTAGACGGACTCATCTGGCAACGCCATAACTTTTGACAGAGATGTCAGATCGCTTAATGACATACCGCGTTTGAAGCGTCAGTCCAAGCAGATTTTTACCATGGAACAATACACGCCACGCGAGCGCTCTGAAATAGTTGAAATTTACATTCAACAGAAGAAGTCAATTGTGAAAACTCAACGTGCTTTTAAAATATTAAAAAATGTGAGAAGTGCGCTTTCTAAGAACACCATTAAGCGTTTATACGAAAAATTTTCGACTGGTGAGGCTCTTTCTAATCCGGAGAGGCCAAATAAAAGTCGACCAAGGCGATCGGTCGAGAATATCGCTGCCGTACGAGCCAGTGTTGAGAGGTCCCCAAGAACATCCCAAAAACGCCGTTCTCAGCAGCAGTCCACTTTACAACGGATTATTCGCGTTGATTTGCATTTGTTCCCGTACAAAATTCAATTGACGCAAAGATTGTTGCCTGCGGACAAGCCTCGTCGATTGGAATGGGCCCAACGAGTCATCGAAATGGCCGATGATGACGAGCAATTTTGGAACAAAATTATCATGTCCGATGAAGCCCATTTCACATTGAATGGGACCGTAAATAAGCAAAATTGCCGTATTTACGCCACTGAAAATCCTCAGGAGATTCAAGAATTGCCTCTTCATGACGAAAAAGTCACAGTTTGGTGCGGCGTTAGTGCGAAAACGGTCATTGGGCCGTTTTTCTTCCAAAACGAAAATGGCCATGCTGTTACCATCAACCAGGAGCGTTATCGCGACATGATGACCAATTTTGTGATGCCAATTATTCGTCGAAAGCGTATGAGGCAGTTCTGGTTTCAACAAGACGGCGCTCCACCGCACACAAGTCGCATAAAAATCGATTTTCTGAAGAATTTGTTTCCGGGCCGTTTGATGTCGAAAAGTGGTGATTTGGACTGGCCACCGCGTTCGCCCGATTTGACGCCCGCTGACTTCTTCTTGTGGGGACATTTGAAGTCAAAGGTTTACGTTAACAAGCCAAGGACCGTAGAAGAGCTCAAGGACAACATTCGTGAAGAAATAGCCGCTATTCCGGCCGAAATGTTGGCGAAAACGATGGAAAGTGCTGCAAAAAGGGCACAATACGCCATCAACGCCAGAGGCGGCCATTTGAGAGATATCATATTCAAAAATTGATGTAAACAAATCTACTTGGAACAAATTAAGTTAATAAGATTGCCAACCGCCAAATTTTTATTTTTTTTTTGATTTTTTTTTTTTTTAAACATGGGTCCGTCGAATATGGGCAACCCTGTATGATATGATATATGTATATAGTACGCTTTATAGGCTATGACTATCGACATTTACAAAATTAGTATTTCGTCAAAATGCATAAATTGTTTGTATTGATTTCACGATGCCAGGCTCTCAGAAATATTCACAACATTTAAAATATTTTTTATTTTTTTTTTTAAATTAATATTTTTCAGCTAAACCAAACTTGTAGACAAATAAAATGTCTTATAAAAGTATCAAAATTATTTGTTTTTTCTTTTCGAATGTACGAATCATAATGAAAATTATTTTCAATTTAATTTCGGATATCAAAATTAGAATGAAAATTTAATACAATTTCGTTTCGATTGCATGAATCATAATCAAGATTGGCCGAAAATAAAAAGTTTGTTTCGGTCATGGTTTCTGATGTTAACTGAAAAATCCAAGCATCCATTTCATGAATTTTTGACATTAAATCACCAATGGGAATGGAGGATTAAACTACTTTTGTTTTGCTGGCCTTTTATCAAAAATCATCGAAAAGTAATACATTTTCAACCAAAATAGAAAAAAGTTCAAAGAACATGCAAGTGCATTCGAAAAACGGAACTAATTCATTCAACTAAATATTATAATTCTCAACATCAGATAAGAATTATGTTGGTTTGTCCAAAAATTCGCTTTTTCCCTAGCTTGGGTGGGAGGGTAATCCAAACAGATCTAATTTGATTGTTGATCTGTGTACTAGTTTGAAAATTAATTGATGTTATCTAAATGAACATTTAGTTTTTAGAGTAGGGTGTAGTTGGATGATGACGCATTCTGTCATCAGAGACGTTACATAGTTAATACAATTAACAGAGTACGTAACTTACATTGCGTCGATCGGAGACACAACTTGTCTCCATTTTCATAAGAGCTTTTAGCTTTATTCTCAGCGGCATCAACAATAGATGTTCGCCAGCAGTTGGGGCTTGCATGACTGGGTGCTCTGTTTGCTCTTATCGATTGCAGCGTCTTCGTAAAGTTGATAAAGCTTTCAAGGTCATTGGGGTTTTTAGACACAATTGAGAACATGTATCGCAGAGATTCATGGGTTATAGAAACGAACGTGAAACTTGGTCGTATAAGAATGGAGGGCAGTGGATTCTCAACACACGCTTTAAATACAAAGCTATAATTCTGGTTGCCTCCTTCATATCGATGTCGATCCCGTGCTGTGTTCTTTTCAGCTTGTGGTATTATTAATTTCTTGTCCATGTACGATCGGTGTGGTTGGGTTAAAACATCACCTTCAGATTGTAGATGACTGCCGATGGTTGTCAATAGAGGACACCAAGCACTTGAGAATTCAGGCGTTTTGATGGGGGGCGAGGAAACGGGTGATAATGCCGGCTGTACCATGATGGTTTGTATTGTCAAAGAGCCGGCCAGCGGATTCCTCATCGGCATTTTTATGCAAGCAATGACACTTTTACATTTGAGTGTATTTCTTTTAAACAGTCCTATAGATGTACAGATTCTCAAATGCTTCTGAAATGGGGTTTCGACCGTATGACGTCTTCACGTCATTGTTATCACTTTTTGACATTTACGATTTGTCATGTCTTTTCGTTGGAAAGCGAGTTTTTCGACTGGGTACTTGTCGAGTTGGAAATTAAAAATTTGTTGTCAGTGTTATTGTTTAATTTTAAATGATCCGTTATGGGTAGGGCGGTATATTAAGTTTGACATTGGCTTTGTAACTTCAACATAAATTTATTTATACCGAATTATTAAGTCACATAAGACGCAAGCTTAAAAAGTGTAACAAAACTGTGTTGTAATCAATAAATACTACGAAAAGGGACAGCCAAAAGAAACAATTGTTAAAGTAAACATCATTTCGAGAAATGATTTCAGACTTGATTACCAAAATATCTGTGCAGTCCAAAGAAAATATATTATTTCTTATCGCCTTTACTTCAATAAGCAAAAAGCATATCGAAATATTTTGCTGCGATAACAATTTCTGCATCTCATAAGTTGTACTATTACATATTTAAGAGAAAGTGCAATAAAGGAGCATTAAAAATCGAAATATCATTTGAAATTGTAAATATTTTACATATTTTGTGTTTTCCGATCAATGACACATATATTTTAGATAACTGCGTTTGAAGTATTTGTTGGATACATCATGACTGATCTTGGATTTGATTTAGAGTTCGAATTATTCTAATTATATTCCAATCCGTTTAACTCAATGGGTAAAGAATGTACCGGCACTTGTCGAGATATACTTAAAGTGTTGTTCGTAGTACCAGAAAAATTGGATAGATTTAATTTGTTGGGCGAAAATTAGTCAATGTTGGCGTTCCTAAATGAATCGATCGGATGTAGATTTTCATCTACATCGATAATATAGTGCATAGTGATTAGAGTTTAAATGACAACAAGGGCGACAAAATACTTAGAATCCGTCTTATTTTTGCCTAACATGACCTAAAATGTGAAAATAGACTGCTTAAAGTTAGAACGCAAAAAGCAGTTCTTGTGTAAATGACCGAACTGAATCCAAATGCCCACAACCCAAAAACATGGCGTTATAATATTATTGTGTACTTAAACTACAGAATCCACTACAATGCATCTACGCTGAAGTATGAAGCAAGATTCGACTTGGCCGAACTTTGTATCTGTCCACTTGAGTATTTCTCTCGCTCTATTCGTTGTCTGGTTACTTTCGCTTCTAAAACTAATCGTCATCGTTATCAGCAGTCTTAAGTCGTTCATTGATTGGTATGAACGTTTCTGTCCACCCTCTCTTCGCATGCTCATTGTCTAATATTCTTATGTCAAAGTCTTATGGTACAGTGGTTTGCAAACATTAAACTGTATGCACAGTGAAATAACATAGTGAACAAATTGCTGTACATGTAATCTCTATATATATAAAAATGACTTGATATGTTTGTTTGTGATCGCTAATCTCAAAAACTACTGCTCCGATTTGGACCAAATTTTATATGCATGCTCTATGGGCCGTGAGGAGTGTTTCTGTGTAGTTTGAAGTTCGTCCGACAGATGGCGCAATAGTTAGCTTTTTTTCCGCTAATCTCAAAAACTACTGCTCCGATTTGGACCAAATTTTATA
>JAHXMU010000826.1:954381-975827 GCA_019455685.1 Philornis downsi
TCCGCTAATCTCAAAAACTACTGCTCCGATTTGGACCAAATTTTATACGCATGCTCTATGGGCCGTGAGGAGTGTTTCTGTGTAGTTTGAAGTTTGTCCGACAGATGGAGCAGTATTTAGTTTTTTTTGGTGTTTTGCCCGCTAGAGATTAGCGCGATAACCGTATGCTCCGCTAGCGTTGGGTGCTTAATCTATGTGTAGAGGCGTTAATTAGGCCAATACCGGATCATGCCTTACCTATTTTCGTAAAAAAATAAAGTTACAAAAGTTAATATGTCTACTTTTTAATCACAATTTGCGCGATAAGCCTATGCTGTGTTTTGCTGAAAGCGTTGAGTCTTTAATCAGCGTGTAGTGGCGTTAATTAACCGCATACCGACTCACATCTAAAATCTTTCCGCGAAAAAATAAATTAAAAAATATCACTATTTTTTAAACTCTATCAGAGAGATGGCGCAGTAGTTACTTTCATTGTGTTTTGCCTGATAGAGATTAGCGCAATTACCATATGATCGTTAAGCGTTGAGTGCTTAACCAGCGTGTGACGGCGTTAAGTATCCCGACACCGACTCATACATAACCTCTTTTCGTGAAAAGTGTGCGGGAGTCAAACGACTCTTGAACTGTTAGTGAAAGTAAATAAATTGAAGAAAATTGAAGAAAGTTAACAAGCAACAGGTAAGACAATAAAGGGCAGCCTCCCTACCCTAACAATACCAAACAACAAAAAATTTAACCATAAAGAACGTATATTGCAGTACAAAATGCCACGCTCACGTGCAAATATTGGTCGCCGTGCACGCCACACAAATAATATGAGAGTGGTGCGCTCACAGCAGACACAAGAGGAGCGGGCAGAATACAACGAACAAGTCAGGAATCAAATGTCACTTTTACGCGAAATACGGAACGACGAACAATGTGCTGCGAGAAGAGTCTCCAGAGCAGCAATGCACAATAACAATGGCATTAATTTTATGCGTCTTGCATTTCATTACGATCCGACAATTGATTATAACGCACATTCCAATATTAATATCGGTAGCATGGATCAATTATGTGCCCATTGCAAAGCATTTAAATTTAAAAAGGAACCACCAGGCTTATGTTGCGCAAATGGCAAAGTAAAGCTGCCAGAACTAAGCCAACCACCGGAACCATTACTTTCATTGGTGTCTGGAACAACACCACAATCAAAACATTTTCTAACCAATATACGAGCATTGCAGTAAATATATTTAGTTCTAATTTATAATTAAGACAATTTACATTTTTATATTTTAAAATACATTAAATATGAAACCAACATAAACACTGTGTGTTATAACAATTTTGATTTTTGAATAAAACATTTTTTTGTATTATAAATAACAAAAAACATTGATTTTGATTTTCTTCAAGAGGCAGTTAAAAAAAAAAAAAAAAAAAAAACGATATTTTATAAAGTAAGTCCAATGTAAGAAAATGATGTAAAATCTGTACCTTTGTAGGCAGGAATTGTTACGTGTGCTCCCCAGATTGCACCGCTGACTCAGGATGGATCGGAACCACCAATCTGCACATACAATGGCTGCTGGGCGAGACGAAGTTCGGCGGGTCGGCTAGTCATACATAAAATGTAATATTTATGTATAATACTTCATCCACATTCCGAGTATTGAAAATGAGAAAATTGGAAACGGAATTTTTCAAATTTTAGGTAAAAATTAGATTTTCCACATGTAACTGAAACAACTTTAAATGTATGTGAAATTGTCTATTTATATTTGATAAAATTGCAGATGTCAATTAATTCTTTTTATTTGTATTCTGCAAAATTCCAAATTAAATTGACGGTATTTCATTTTGGGCAGCCCCTTACAGATATGTGTAAATCGGAGTGGTTTTTCAAGCCTCCGCCTAACACCATCGTACATTGCTTTCGATCGGCACATAGATAACAAGAATATTAGAAAAATTCTGAAAAACGATAGTTTTTTTTTTTTACTAGACTAATTTGCTCCAATTGTCCCAATCATGAAAGTCTGACCGACTCGTCGCAGATAAGTGGCAGAATTAATAACGCTTCGTTTTCATGCATTACTTTGACTGTTTTTCAAAACGAATTTTTAGTATTTTGCAACCACCACCACGTATGGTTCTGTTCCTTAAGAAATACATGGACTAGAATGGCCCTCCACCGCATCCCCATGTGCAGGTTTTAAATGAATAAAATGGTACAACTGTTGGAAAAAATAACATTATTCCAGGACTGGACTCAGTTTTTGCATACGTAACTTTTTTTGCTTTTGAAATTTGCAATTCTTAAGAGAGCGTCCCGGTTGCGGGTGTCATAATTCAAAAATTCCAATAAAG
The DNA here is from genome assembly GCA_019455685.1 of Philornis downsi. Classification (NCBI taxonomy): domain Eukaryota; kingdom Metazoa; phylum Arthropoda; class Insecta; order Diptera; family Muscidae; genus Philornis; species Philornis downsi. The sequence continues at coordinate 956,737 of JAHXMU010000826.1, forward strand.
ATACGAATTTATACTCAAAAAACGGGCCCAGTCTAATCATAAAATGTATAAAATGTATCTGGCGATTACGATAGTATAGAAAAGATAAAATCAAATGCTATTGGATTCGATAATATTAATCTCAAATGCTTAAAAGTCATCCTATTTGAATTACTAAGTCGCATAAAATGTGTTTTCAGTACAAAAGTACGTATCCAGCAAATTAGATATGTGCCAAGATCTTACCTGTACCAAAGGCAAAGAAGAATTATCGTCCTATAGCTGTATTACCATATGTATCCAAGGTTTTCAAGAATTAATTCTTAAACATACATATGACTTCTTCCACCAAATAATAATCTTCTCACAGAAAAACAATCGAGTTTTTGACTTAAATCCACTTGCACAACAGGCCTTCTTGATGTATCCGAGGAAATACGCGAAAATGTTGATGTTCTAGTCTGTTTAATATAATAATAAATAAATAATAATAGAATAAAACTGCAAAAAAAAAACAAAATACAAAAAACAATTACAATGTTGAACAGTGTTCCACAACGCTAGTATTGACTAAGTCCACTATTGTTTACCATATACGGGGGCGGTCCCAAAACTAACCGAAGTGACGTATACAGATGGTGCCAGTAGTTTGAAAAAAACTATTTTCGTGAAAAATGGCAATATTATAAAACATATGTTTTAAGTTTCATGGTGCCATGTTGTTTAGCCATCAAAAGTAAACGGTCACTGTTATGTAATTTAATATTTCCAATTCAAAGGTTTCAGCCCTACCAATATTAAAGTCAAGTTAGATTCTATTCTGGGGGAGTCTGCTCTTTCATTTACGATTGTAAAATATTTAGTAACAGAGTTTAAACAAGGCCGTACTAGCTGCCAGGGCGAACGCCGTAGTGGTCGGCTAATTGAAGTTTCCAGGCCAGACAAGAAATCCACAAAATGATATTGGGTGATCGTCGGCTGAAGGTGCGTGAGCTAGCTGAAATGATACGCATTTCAAAAAGTGTTATACGAGTACGTACATCGTATATTGACCGAAGATTTGAAGATAAGAAAGCTGTGCGCAAGATGGGTGCCGGGCTTGCTTTCAATAGAGCTAAAACAGCGTCGTGAAGATGTTTCAGTAGAATATTTGGCGATGTTTCACTACAATAAAATCGCATTTTTGCGTCGATTTATAACCATGAATCAGACATGGGTCCACAACTTTACACCTGAGACAAGGAAATAGTCAAAACACTGGATTGGAATGGGAGAAACAGGTATAAACAAAGCGATGACGGTTCCATCTGCAGATAAGGTCATGGCAAGGTCTGTTTTTTTTTTTTGGGATGCGCATGCGATTATTTTTATTGATTACCTTCAAAAAGGAAAAACCTTTTACGACAAATATTACGCTAATTTATTACAACTTTTAGGTGACAAAATTATGGAAAAAGGCCACATTTGGCGAAAAAGAAAGCGGTGTTTCATCAAGACTGTGCTCCAGTTCATATATCCACTATTGCGATGGTCAAAATTACTGAATTAAAGATCGAATTGCTTCATCACGCACCTTATTCGCCAGATTTAGGTCCCTTGGACTGGTAAAAGATTAGCTAACACTGAAATGGTGGAGTCAGTGGCTGATGACTAATTTAAGGAGTTTGACAGTTTTTAGTAGAAACAGGGTACAGAAGCTTTGAATATCGCTGGAAAAATAGATCGAGCTAAAGGACTTTATTTTTTGTGTTTTCTTTGCTAGGTCGGCTCAGACATCAATGATCTTCCGAATAATTTAGACCATCGTAATTTGCATATGTGCGCTGATGATGTGCAAATTTATATTCGTAGTTGTTTCGACCAAATAACCAGTTGCATAAGTAAATAGCAAATAACCAGTTGCATAGGACAATAGCAAATAATGCTTGGTACAAATGCTTGGTTACAAGACCTAAACAACTGAAACAAATATTTGGTCCTGAAGTTCTCAATCATAACCAAAGAGTAGAAATAGCATCAGTTTCACAAAATCTGAGCACTTACGTATTTGGACCACATAGTCTCTGCAGCTGGAGAAACCTATGCTACGAACTCTTTGGAATACTCAATGTTGTACGCCTATAAATACACGTTTCCTCATGGCTAAAACTTATAATACACGCACTCTTTCACATAAGCTATTTGCTAGTACTGATTCTGTAAGCCTTAGAAAATTAAATTTAGTTTTCAATAGTGTGGTTGTACGGAGTTACTTTTCTAAATTTATTGGTGATACGTGTTCTAATTCATCTTCACAAGATTATATAGACTCATGAACGCTCTTGCCTATAACATTAATTTAAGTATTCATGATAAAATAAACGAATAGCAGTTTTATATACATAGTATATATATATTTTTGGAATTTATTAACTTCACATACGAGTATACATTTGAAAAGTAATGCAAAAAGCTATTTTTGATCATTTCAAGTAATTTATACATTTAAAACAATTTGTGTTGTTTTTATTTATAAGATCTGATGCAAATATTGCTACACTACATAACATTCCAAATGTGAAACCTGGACTATAACTAAAAGATTTTAAGTCTTGTTGTGTTGATAATGTGAAATAAATAAATAAATATGGACAATTTCGAAATAGCACATTATTAGTTATGTTCATTTCATCCTTAAGCTCTATACGAAGTTTGTTAATTTTTTAAGCTGTGTTACTCAAATCACCAACCCCGATGTCTTATCCCTACAGTACCGACTTGGCATCAGTTTTGGATCGGAATTTGAATTACTTTGGATAATAATGAAAGTGTTTAAACCCGATACAATTTTTCTTAGGTGATTCTATGTTTTGAAATATCGAAAAAAGACATATCTGTGTTCATTTTGAAAGGTCAGATTTGCCAGTTATATGTCGGGGTGATAAAAATTCACTGATTACAATTATTAAAAGAGCGCAATATATGTTTTATACTCGGAATTATTTTTTGCTGATTTATTTTGCCACCTTAATTTGAAATCGATATGATAGACTTAAATGTATTTTTCTAGAAAAGATTTTACGATAGATTAGAGAATCGAAATTTCATGTTATTTTCTATCCAGTACTGTCTGGCAATTCACCATAGTCCGAGTGAAGCGCATGATCTGAATTGCAGTTGGTTCCACCCAGCACTCCAGCCGCACACTCCAAGTACGGTACCCTGTATTTAATAAATTTTTATTGCACTGCCCGAACCACGTATCGGATCCGCTTATGTCGTCAGTTGGCTCTTGTACCTGCAGAAAACATGCCCACATATGAAGGCTGTCTTCTGCAGCTTGGGAGATATGCGATTAGCTTAATTTTCTTTTAAATTTTTTCCTTTGATTTCTTACTATTGTTTGCCAATTGCAAAGCAAGTAGCAGTCCGAATAAAACAGTAAAAGTAAACAATTTGTAAAATGGATTGTAGGAGAGCATTGTAATCGAATCATATTCGTGGTTTATTGTGCTGCTATAATTTTTCCAAAACAAGGTAATATTTGGAACTCCCGATGTGGGGCTCTGCTTGAAGTGCTGAGTATCGGAACGTAAGCTCCCTAATATATTTCGAAAACTTCTGTGTGAAATTTATTCAAAATCGGGCAAACCGTTACGGAATGGTTTAATACTTTCCGATCTTTTTTCCTTTACTTCCACAGTGCAGAGGTTGCTATTGCAAGCAAAATGCGATGAACAATAAATTTATCACTTCGGATCGTTGAATTGGCTGCCTGGATGCATAATTTGCATGCTGTAAGTGGAATGTCTGACAGGCTTATGTTAGATGCAGTTACGGCCAAGTAAGAAGAAATATTTATTACCGTACAAGAATTCCTCGTCTCGGTTTTACGGTTTGGGTTTTTTGTTCAGCCATAATGTGGGTCTAGAAATATATCGGAAATACTTTACAATTTCTGAAAATCGGTCGGTATATATTTTATATCGAAGTTATATTTTCAAAAGTTACAAACATCAGCGCTAACCCAACTTATATTGACTCACAACGTGATACAGGTTATAAATATATTTCGATGTCAAAACTAATGTTCATTAATTTCATATTTCGTGTTTAATCTCCATTTCTGAAATTTGAAAACCTAATGAAACTCATTTACACTATCGTCTTCCTAATGGAAATTTTATAGAAAATTGTTCATTTGACTGCGATATGAGTGGGCAACTATTTCTTATTTTTTTGAAAAACAATTCCAAACTTTAATCCAAACTTTCCATATTACAGATGCGGACATTACAATCTGCCAAATTTTGGGTTCATTCAGATGAACGATATAGAAGCTTGTACACAACACACAGACAAACATTGTTTTTATGAATAGGTTAACCCAATATTTTTAAATGTATCAACATCTGTCCAAAAGAACCATAAGTTACTATAATATTAATGTGTATTTAGCTGAAACTGCTGATATTAGGAGCATGTAAATCATTTCGTTGCCTTTAAGTTGCCCAACCACAACAAATGTTTCAAGATTATTTGCCTTGCAAACCACTGTTCTCATATTGTTTATAATAAAAGTGGCAATTAGATTGATCACTTACCTCTTTTCAATTATTCGAGTAAACGAAATAACGAAAGAAGCACATATAACTGCAGTACTTCTTCAAAGTTTTGTCTTGTTTTAGTTTGAGTTTTTTTTTTCAATTGGTCTCCTTTGTCGTTATCACTTTTTGTTTAGCGATTCTCCTATATTCCTAAGGCGCTCATCATATGTAATGTGAAAACGTTTAACAAACGCTTTCAGTAGTGCAGTGAGGTCACAGTCTTGGCATCGTAGTTGGAAATATATGACTGGAGACGGAGTCGCACATTTTTATAATGTCGGAGTGCGAGTTGAACATCTAAGTATTTGGACGACTTGGGTTTTAAGGTAAAGTTTCTATTTATATAAATAAGATCAATTTTTTTTGGCAAAAATTATGTTTTCCACTATTTTTGTGATGTGGGTAGACAATTTTTATATTTTGAGTTATAACTGTCTTCTATTCTAGTTCATATTCTTAGGTGGCTACTAGAATAGACGTCCTTATCTATTGTACGCCGCACGTACCAAATAATTTCAAGCGATTAGGTCTTCTGCGCTTCCACTCCAATTAGTCCCACCAAGTTCCGAAGCCTGTTCCTTCCAACGGAGTTTTGGTCGCCCCATTCTGTGCCGTCCACCGAGTTCATTGTCGAAAACTTTTCGTGCTGGAGCATTTGGGTCCATCCGCAGAATATAACTAAACTAACTCAATCACTCGGATTATTGTTTGTGGAGAGGGGCTTTATCATTAAATCGCTTACTTAGCCCATAGTAACATCTGTTAGCAATTAAAACTTTGCCCTTAAATTCTACGGAGACATCATCCGTTTTGTTTACATCGGAACCGAGGTAGGTGAATTCACCCACCAGTCCAAAATTATAACACAAATAACACAAATTATAACACAAATAACTTTGTTTTGTCATCCAAAAAGACGTATAAGGTTCGCGATAGTTTCAAGTTTCAAGTTTATAATTGATGAAAATATAGTGTGTGTCATTTTATTTTTCTTGGGGTTTCCCCAGACTTTGCTATAGCGTGAATATATGGTCAGTTGTTGATTTACCAAGGTCTAAAGCCACACTCATAAGGCCTAACCGGGAATAATAGAATCGGTTTTAGTCTTTCGCATATCACACTCGACAGGGCTTTATAAGCAATAGGTAAAAGACTGATACCGCTTTAACTTGTATACACACTTGGGTCGCCTTTTTTGAAGATATGGCATAGTGCACTCGAATTCCAATTGTCGGGCACGCACTTTTCGAGCCAAACACTATTTAGGAGCTGACACATGCTGTTTATCAGATCATTGCCACCTGTCTTAAACAAGCATTAAACACACCCATCTGCGATATCTGCGCCTGCAACTTTCTTGTTTTTAAGCAGCAATACTGCTATTTTGATCTCGTTTTGGTTGAGTGCTGAGCAATTTAGCCATCGTTCGTAATTTGGTTGATTTCTTTGCTCGTGCTGCCATCCGAAACTAGAAGCTTATAATCGCAGCACACACTGACTAGATTTCTATCACAGTCCCTACAAGAGGAGAACCCTATTCTATACCCTGTATTTCTGATCTTTTGGCAGAATTTTTGGGCTTCACCAATATCTCTGTATCTTTCCATATCCTCACCCTCTCGCTGTTTCTACAACCGCTTCTTCCACCAAGAAAGTCTGCATGCACGTCTTCTCTTATCCTTGTAGTGTTCCCTAACGGCAGGCGTTACTATTAGCTGCAGCGTTGCCCTCTATGCAATATCCTTTTCCTATGACACTGAGACATTTTTCACCGTACCAAAAGCTCTTTGAGAGCGGTTTTTCATATCTAAGTATGGTTTTTGCAGCAGTTGCCGTAGAATTCGCAATATACCTATATTGCCACATTCGCATTTATTATGTCTTTCTGCGTGGCAGCTGTACTAGATATCGCAATCTTTACGCCGAGTGCATTCTTCTTCTGTTTATTAGCTTTATATTTTCCAAGGACATCCGCCAATCGGATATTTTCTTCGGTGTTTTCATAATTGCATTCGTTCTGGTTAATCCCAAGTGAACAAAACTTAGTGCTCCACACCCTCTTCCATTCTAGTTGAGAAGGTTAATTTTTAGATCAAGATCAAGGTCAAGATCGAAGAACTGTGTCAAATCTGTAAAATTAAGTAGCAACAGAAATTGATGTGGATAATGTTCTGAAATCTCTTAAGAGAATGTTCAGATGCGAAGAATTGAAACGATTTTGACTTTGATTCTTATACCCGAAAAGAAATTGGAAGCAATTTTGTTTCAGATTCAGTTTTTGAAACGTTTTGTTGCACTTCATTTAAAAATTTTCAATTCAAAGCACACATTTTCGAGTAGATGTGAAAATTTCTGTGCACCTGGCATAGTAAATTCAGAAAATAAGTTATTTAAAACACATTTACTCTTCGCATTCTGACGCCAGGCCCTTTTTCCAGTCAAGAAACGAAACCATATTTGGTTCGAGGTCTGATTCACATAAAAAACGTTTCAGATTATCGAACCATAATAACTGTATAATGGTTCGATAGAGGAACAGAAACAACGTAAGTTTCTAATTTCGCTTCAGAAAAACAGCGAATTAATGTTATTTCGTATATGAATTAGAAACAATTTCTAAAATGCTTTAAATAAATTTACAGTACCAAACCCGAAACGAAACTTGACTTAGGTGATTTTTATCTAATTTATTTGATTTTTTTTTTTCATTTATAATCGCAATTCGCTTTTTGATCAAAATAATACAAGCATCAAAAAAAAAAACTGGTAGGCGAACATCGCTATATCGACTCGGAAAGAGATTTCGACTCGATCGATTTATACCACATATATATTCGTATTTTGTATGGTCTAAATTCGATATTTTAAAATTGGTTCACATTCGTTAGCTCCGTTTTAAATGAAACAATTTATGGGGTTCTCCAGATATTTTGCTGAAGACTATTGGTATATATTTGATATATTTATGGCACACTAAATCTTCCAAATATATTTTAATTGTCTTCATATGAAATAGGTAACATCACGCGGTCATATTTCAGGAAATGGCCTGACTGATATTTACAGATTAGCTATAATGACGCTTTTTACAAAATCCAATAGTTTTGTACAAATTTTCGACAGCTGGACCCTTTAACCGACCATGGGAATTTTATCAGGCATTAATAAGACAATGGGAAAATTATTAATGGTATTCTCTTTCACGAACAACCCTGTTGATTAAATGATTTGATTTGGTTGCCGAACAGGTTTTTATGTTTTTATAATTAAATTTCAATACAAGCAAACGGCTGTAGTAATAACGATAGATTACGCGGGAAATTAATATCACAATAGTTACGAACAATGGTATTAACTTGGAATGATTAGTTCCATTTGCTGCCTGCACAAACGTAATTGCTGTGAATCATATCCTTGATAACGACAGATAATAGATTTTTATGTAAAGTTACTTCAGCACACGCAGAATAACACACAAGCTAACTTATCAACTAATTGATAAGTTGAGAGGGCTGTTTAGTGCAGTTGTAAATGACTACGTAAACAATTTCAATAAAAGAGAAATTTTTTATATTTTATATCATTAGTATAGATATATGATTATGCCTGTAGTAGGTTCTATTGATTCAGGTAAATGTCGCCGTTTATTTCTTTCATGGAAAATGCTTTGTTGTTAATTGAAATAGATCCGTAAATTAAAATAAATTGTCTAACATATTTGAATTATCAGACGACGCTATTTGCATATTACACAAAGGATCGTTAGAAAACGTAACGAACGCAGATATTTTGCAAAGGCATGTAATCGTTTCAGATTATTTGAATTTAGGAACATCTGTAGTAGTTCTGGCTGCACTACATCATTTATAAAATGTCCGTCACAATGGATCACATATCGGATACAATGTTTGAGACATTCATCAGCAAAGCTCGGGGTCCAACTGTGCCCCTATGGCTTATCTAATTTACATAGACGCAACAAAAGGATATATGTCCCCAGGATAAGCCAACCAAGGATCATTGGAGCATTTTTCCTGAAAGCTTTTATAACTATTCTGAAAGTTATTTAATAATTACTTGCTTTGACAAAAAAATTGAGAGTCATAAATAATACTATGCATAATACCGTGTTATCCGGGTTTAAAAATAAAGTTAAATAAAACACACATAATGCTATGACATCGATGAAACCTTTATATCATTACGATGTTTGGACCTTGTGCATTATGTACAAAATACAATGCCATTTAAATGACCACCTCTGGATTTGTAGCAGTTGATCCTTTTGAGGTAATTTTCGACCTTTTTTGACATCTCGGGCGGTATTTCAGCGATATCTTGATGAATGTTGGTTTTAAAATGATCCAGAGTAAACACGGTCTTTGACATAGGCCCGCAAGAAAAGTTCGACGTCGCCAAAACGTGAAATTACGCTTCTCATGCAATAATTAATCAAAATCAGTCGTGTTGTGTGTGTCTTGTGTCTCGTTGAAACCACATATCGTCCAGTTCACAATCTTCAATTGCAGGCCAAAAAAGGCGGTTATCATACGGCCATAGCGCTCTAAATTGACGGTAACGGTTCTTCCAGCGTCATTTTCTAAGAAAAAAACGACACAATGACATCTCCAGATCATTATGCGCACCAAATGGCAATGGATTTTCCGCATTCACTTCTAGGTTCTCCGAGCACCATATGCGATTCGGCATTGTGAATGGTCAGCCGACTCTAATTGTTGCGAAAGTTGCAAATCCAAATGCAAAATACACCATAATGATCCGTAGGATAGGCCCAATTGCTAATAATGCCGTGGAATAGACAAATGCAGATTATCCGCCACACTTTCACTTCAATAGAAGTGATATTTTGGACACTTTTGTAGTAAATTTGAACTAATTTTACGTGTTCTCCGGTTGTTAAACCATCCATATTCGTAAATGGCAAACATGTCACTAAATAAATAATACTTCAGGCAGGCGGTTTTGGATTTGCTTTGCTCTACTTTACTTTCGTTTACTAATTACTGCAATATGTTGGAAAAATTAGCATTGGTGATTACAAATTATTGATTCGAATTTAGAAGTTTATGGTTGGATCTCCCTACATCTGTCTTTTTGAATCCTAATTTATCTTGACAGGCGTTTTTTTAATCTCTTGCGTATTGATTGGCTTATCGTCAAAACCGCACTTGATTTTAGAAATCAAAGTCAGCACAGAAATCATGGGTGGAATTTACATCTTTTTCAATTTGCTTAAATGATTGGTCTTAACCGTTGTCTTTTATTCAATTTAGACTACTTTAAAGCAAATCTGACAACACTGCACACAGCCTATCAAATAGACCCTCAAAAAGGCCTTAGAAGTGTGAGATGCCAGAATGCACTGGCCAGGATGCCGCAGCCTAATGAATTAAATCATGTTTCATAAATAATTTTAAAGTTTGTTCATTTTAATAAAGCCATAATGCATCAAAAGAAATTGAGTTTTTTTTATATGTAATTTATTGAACTATCATTTTCGACATTTCACTAGATGCAATAAAATTACAATGAAAACTATGGCGATAAAAACAAGCTTTGACAGTACATATGTTGGCACTTATTTTTCCAGATCTCAGAGATTTTTATTAATAATTCCCATACAAATTGACCGTTTTTAGTAACTCCTAACTGTAGTCCTGAATTTTTCCCTATTATTTCGATATGTAATTTTAGGAAACATTTGGAAAAATCGATCTCCTAATCATGCTCCCTCCTTACCTCCCATACAAATAACTGATTTAACACATACTCCAATATCGTTTGGTTTATATCTTCTATCTAAAGGGTGGCGCATAAGTAACGTTAACGACGACTATATTGAATGCGTTCTTCTGCATCATTTGGTTTTAACTCGTGAATCAATTGCATATTATATAAGAAAAGATGTAACATATGTAAAATTGTTGCAAAGACCGCCTAAACATCTCTAACTGCTGAGAACGTCGCCTGGTGGAAGTTTCGGGGTTTTCCTCAATACTTGCTTGCACTCGAGCAATGGTCACCTCATTTCGAACTGCATGAGGCTTTCCAGCACGCGGAAAATCACAGACTGCCCCTTGTTGCCCAAAACGCTGAACCAATCGGTAAATTGTTGGAACGCTAGGAGCATTTCGAATATGAAAGAAATTTCGATATGATCTGAATAATTGAATGCTGATTTCATAGCAAAATTTAACAACTTTGGTTCTTTATTCTGTGCTGAGCCTTTCGGTCATAAATTTTCCAAGTATTATTTAGTTAATTCTGTAAAATGACGAAAACAAAGACTTAAACAAGAAATGTATTCACTGATCAAATTTTAAAGCTGCTTATGCGCCACCCTTTAGTTACATTAAGTCCAGTGAAATTTGGTACGCGTTAAGGGTTTTGCTAAGATAGAATCTGAAAATGAAAACAGACCGCATTCCGCATCTCATCTGGTACCTCCAATAAAAATTTATCAATTTATCAAGAGTTTATTTTTTAAAAATAACATCACTAAATGGTGACCCTCTCTACGACGGCACTTCTCTAACCGCAAACGAAAATTATTGAAAACTTTCTTCAGTAATACTGGTGTAATGGCTGCCATTTCACCACGATATTCTCCTTGAGCTGAACGATGTTTCTTGGATTATTACTGTGGACTTTGTCAAAAAAAGTCAGGAGCTGTCAAGTCTGGCCTACGTGGGGGCCATGGGATATCACCTCTTTTCGAAATCAGTCTGCCAGGGAACATCTGCTTTACCACCGCCATGGAGTCATTTGATGTGTGGCAGGTAGCTCCGTCTTGTTGGAACCAAGTTCTGGAATTCATTATTCTTGAACTTTCGATTTCTGGAGCCAAAAATCCGTCCAACTTCAATTCTCCCCCTGTAAATTCTAATTTGTAGATTGCAGTAACTCTAATTTTTGTCAACAGAATTTAATTGTAAAGCTTGATAAAATTTAAAAAATTGGCCGGATAATTCTGATTACGGTAGATTACAAAATAAAAAAAAAATGCTGACCTGTGGCATTTGATTATCATTTCAAATGTAAAACTATAACCAGTTACTTCATGCGTGATGTTGAAACTCCGGGGTTTCCTTGGTCAGTTCTAAATCTGCTACCCAGAGAAGGATAAATATCCAGCCGTACCAGAGGTTGAACCCACATTATTAATTTATTTAAAGCTAAAACCATACTATTTTACTTTTAATAGTTAATAAATCATAAAATTGGGATAAAAATGTATTTTCTGTATTATTTAAGTTCTTAAAAAATATACATTTTCAGTCCCAAAGATCATGCTTTAACGTCCGAAAAAGAAACCGGATGTAAATTTATTTTTTCAAGACCTAAATCACAGCAAAACAGTTTTTTTTAAATTTTGATAAAAATAATGCGAAAGCCTTGAAAACTTAATAAATCGCTCATAAACTGATAGTTTGATTGAACGGTGTTCTTCCCACTTTTGATAGAAAATTTAATTTCATAAACATAACTTTAAATTTGGCTCAGTGTCTCCGAAGATAATTGCAACTTGGCGAATTCACTTCTTTTTCAAAACTCAAAAAATACAAACTTAGCTATATCTCAAAAACTGGTCTAACTTTTTGAACATCTGAAAATTTTACATAAGAAATGATAGTCAAATAATCAAAATGTGCTTTAATATGGTCGAGTTTTTCAGAAATTTCTTTGAAATGTAATTTAAATTAGCTGAGGAGATACATTTGCACGAGGACTGTATCAAAACAATATAAAAATTTCAGTCAGGTAAATTTACTCATCAACATGAAAACATTATGAATGAACATGATTTGTGATTTTCAATATGAAAGTGAATTTTTTTGGCATGGGAACTGTGTTTGAATGAAAAGGGAGAAATTGACTTGAACAGATTTTTTTTTTTGTATTTAGGTAATAATGCCTGGGGGATGGATATGTGACAAATAAACAAAATTTGAAGAAACTACCTACTTTTCTTTTAGATTTTTCTTGAGGTGATAACTCGAACTTTTAAAGAATTATCAGTAATAGAAACGTTCAATTTTTAACCCATGATTTGTCAGTTTTTCGTTATGGTGCTATCATACCTTCGTAGAGCATTAACTATTCGCTAATATCTTTCATCATATTTACTGAAACATCCAGGCAACGTCGCCAAACTTAATTTATTTTAAACTTTATAAAGAAGGTTCTCACATTCCTGCAAAGCGAAATGTTGCAGTTAGCTGTGTTTAATGGCAGCAAGTAAGCGAAGATAAAATGATATGTAAAGTAAAAAGCAACACTTTGCAAAATAGAATCGTAACTGTCTCTACTACTATTAGCCTTGGGGTCAAGCGTATAGTGGTCCATTTATGTATGTGTTTGCTGATGTCACAAAATATAAAATAATTAATTTATATACAATCGTATTTTTCCATATATATATGTACATACTCGTATATAGCATGTGAGCATGTATGCCTGCAAAAGTTTATTTCCTTCAAAGAGATAAATAATGCATTTCATGTGTACATGTAATCAACATTTTAATTAATTGTTTGAGGTTGAAACTTCATCGTGTTTTTTATTGGGTTATTTTAAATTATGTATTTGTTTTTGCAGCCGCCTCTTCTGATTGCACTTCGAAATTAAGCAAGAGAATTCTTCTGCTAATTTATGATAGAGGTATTAGTAGAATCGTAATCATCTTCTTAAAAGGACCATACTTTAATGGCGGCACGTAGTCCAAAGAAAATTTGACCAGAATAGTTATTATTCTAAAAAGCTAAAATGGAGCCAAAATAAGATTGTATATCTGTCCATCAACAAGAGTTGTATTCTACATGCCGTGCATGCTGATCCTTCTTCTTATAAATATTGAGATAATTAGCACTCTTTTACTCTGAAATATCTTATTTTTTTATCCCACGTTTAGAGTTGTCCCGTTAAAGATGTATGGTTCGGGATGGATTCTTTTTACATTGGTCAATTACCACGGTATATCTCGTTTATTTAACAAATTCATGGAAAAAGAGAAAGAAATTACCGAGAAAGAACTGTTTTCCAGAGGTAGATTCCTACTGGCCAAATTTTGTCCACTTGTAACGTTTGCGATCGGTTGTACATCGACTTATTCTCGGATCAGAGGAGAAAAAACACTCTCTTGATACATAATGTATCGACATGGCTCGTTCTTCCAGTAAAAATTAATTTTTTAGATTTTTTTCCTGTTGCCACGCTTACAACAAAGGCGGTGCCTTACTGTACCTATAGGTATAGTATGTACATATATTTACGTATAAAGTGGGTAAGATTATCAGGTATATGTCAATTGTTGCCTCACAGTGCTTTGTACGTCAATTTTGCGATGTCCATCGTCTGTTTGGCTGCCTCGATGATAGGCATGATAACTGCCTTAAATTTTATGAAATTCTTTAAATTTAATGGAGGATAATATTTTACCAAAATATAAACGAGGATTGGGACATATTGACATACCCCAGAAGATATACACATCCGAAATTTAATTTTTTCCTTGTAATTGCCAATCTGAAAACTACTGTAACTTAAATTTGTACTGGTTTATAACAGTTGACAGAGTATGCAAAAATTTACCTATTAACCATGCCCGTTCTGGTACTTCCCGTAAGAATGTCCATTTCATTCCATATATCCTAAGATTCGTAGGTTTTATTTTGTTTTACTAAATTCTGCTAAATTTGCTATCCTTTCAGAATCAAAATGCATCACATTGCCATTCCCCTCCTTTACTTCCCATACGAGTTGACCGACTTTGTGAGTTTAAATCGCTCCTCTCTAATCGGTAATTAGAGCCATGCACTAGTCTGGATTTTAGTCCATTGTATTAATTTAAAGTTCTCTGTAACAGTTGAGAAAAATCGATCAAATAACCGATTTAATTCATATATCTCTAGCTTCAGATTTTTCAAGCGATTGCGCTGAATTCAGATAAATTTGGGAACCAACATGCTTTTATTGAACTAAATTCGTAACACCCTTCTGGAACCTCCCATACAAATTGACTGATTTATTGAGGTTTAATTTTGCCCGCTGTAATTGCAAATTCGTGGACAGCAGTTATTTACATTTTTGTCATCCGTATTAACAGACGCAAAGGTTAGAACATGCGATGATCGTTCACATGAGCGCAGGTTCAATACAACGCTCGATGCAATACAATACTCGTATGATACATTAATAATTTGAGAGGCGGTCCCCTCGATCTATCTGACGAATACTACGGATAATCGAGTAATCAACAAGTCTAGGAGATATTTCTCAAACTATGACATTTGGATTTGTCGTAAAACTGTATTTCCCGTTGGGTGAGTTGAAAAGTACAGGGTGGCGCACCAATTGTGTAACAACAAGAAATACAACTATATTTTTGTTTTATTCAATGTATTTAATTAGTTGTTTTCATTGTATGGCAAATTTAATTATATTTTATATAACTAATTTTGAAGATGATAGATCGTAAATGACCTCCATGCTCGTTCACGCATATGCGACACCTGATCAGAAAATTATTCATCAGTCAAAATTCCTTGGGTTCGTTTTGTTCACCTCTTGCTGGACATAACCCCATAAAACAAGTCTAGTGGAGTCAGATCAGGTGGCGTAGGGGGCCAGCGGAAAGCGTGCAGTTGCCCCATCTTGCTGAAACCAAATGCTGTTGATGGATACATTTCTGGCGCAATTCTGGGTAAAAAAGTTCTTTCAACATTTTTAAACAACGGTCCCCATTGGTCCCCGTTTTGTGTTTGTAGCATGATTCGTGCGCAACCCTATAATGTACGTGTAAGCTCACTAACAGCGAGAAGCTCTCCCATACCTCATTCATCGTATGCAAGGGAATTTATTTTTCCATTGCATTATAATGATGACGAAAATGTAAAAAACAAATAACCGGATAGCCATGCCCTCTCTTGTAACTCCCATACAAATTGCCTAATTTGTGCGGTTTTCTTTTTTTACATATTCTTTTTGCTGCGTTAATTTTTCTGACCACAAAAACGTTTAAAACAAAATTCAACAATCGAATAAGATGTTGCATTTTATCTATCGCATAACCTATCAAAGAACTTTCTGCATGTGATTTATTTAAAATAATACAAGAAGATAACAAAACAAAATACATAGTTAAAGTCTTCCTAATGAGCTGTGGAGCCATGTAAATTTGAAGAAAAGATCAAACGGATTAATGCACTCCATTTTCATGCTGAGACTCTGCATTCGCAAGCGGTCCACAAATTTGACTACGTAGTAAAACTAAACAAAATATGTAAATCTAAGAATATGTATATGGATTGCATTTTTAATTTGTGTGGGAGTTAACAGATATGATGCCGGTAATCATGGTTAAATTTTCAGAATTTACCAAGCATTATAGACCAGTACAAAAGGCTCATGGGGAATTTTGTCAACTTCAGTGGGAGGTAACAGAAAGGTTGAATCGGTATAATCCATTTACAATCCCCTGCTACGACCTGGCAAAACATTGCGCGAAGCGAAGGTTTAAGAAGATTCATAAAGATTTGCTACAGCTATCGTGTGTACCAAACAGCCAGCTAGGCAAACGGATATCATTTAATCGACTTGAAAAGTCATGAAACACATAAATTACATTTTGCCGTATCAAATGATATACTCGTATACCGTCATTCCTTCGGATGAAGATATAATAAGAATATACACCATCTTATGGTAATGGTTATGAAAACGTACAAATTAAATATGAACTAGTACAGAAATTTCAGTAAAATGAACCAAACTTAAGCACGCTTCTTCCTTTTGCAGAAATTTAATAGAACTTTACGATGGCAGTGATGTGAACTATTTGAAATTTTATTTTCGGCTAGTTACAGCTACAGGAACGCAGATTTAAAAAGCTATGACAGAAATATTATCCTAGGTTTTAGATAAGGAGTTAGTAGAAGAGGAAGAACCATTACTCTACAAATCACAAATCGAAAACAAACAGTAATACAGCTGTTCAATTGTGTGTTTTTTTAATTTTTCCAAGCATTACAAAGTAACCAATGGATCAACATTTTAGGTCAATGCCGCCCACAAGTCAAGCCAGCTAACTAAAGGGACGGACATAGCTTACATGACTTAAAAAGTTATGAAAAAACTTTAAACCAATCTTTTTTTGGTGTTATCATTCCTTAGTGTGAACGTGCAAAAAATGTGAACGTAGCCTTATTATTTTTTTTAAATGTCGAAGTCCATATCTTAAAAACTAAAGCTAAAACGGAGGAACTGATATCATTTTAGAATGTAACATGTCAGAAATGTTTTACCCAATTAATTGATTTTATTTATTAAAAAAAAAAGACTGGCAAATATAGCTTTCCACATCTTTCCCGAAGTTTCCAACTCGAAATCTCGAAAATTGCATACAGTGTACGAAAAAAGTTCCATGTTTAATCTCCAAAATTAAGTTACTTAAAGCTCGACCTAAAATCAGTAGCAGAGAGTATTGTTTGGTTATGCAACTTTCTGTGCGCCACATGGGGTTGAAAATTGGATCGCATATATATGGTAATGTTCAACTTGTCCAAAGCGGTGATCAATTCTTCTCAGAACTACGTATTGAACAAATTTGTTGCTTTCAATGTTTCCACTATCGCTTAGGTAGTTTCGTGGGGTTTATGTTTCTTGCCGTACCAAACTCGGCAGTATTTCGAACACATGAAGCTTTCGTATAATCTGTTTGATTTATTGTTGTTCTGAACAATTTTGATTCAGACTCGAACATAGATTTCGAGCACAGGTTTTGAAAAGTAGTGAACTTATTGATTAGCATCAAGCACAAAAGTACGGGTGGTATCGTTTGTTTAAGACCGATCTCAACCATTTTAATTTTCTAAAAAATATGCCAGATATGTGCATGTCGATATGCGTAGATCACTATTACTGACCAAATGTTAGATATTTATAATCAATGAAGATGAAGATGACGCTGCTTCATCAACGGGTATATGAATGTGTGTTGTCCAGGATTAATAATGTTAATACTTTTGTACTATCACGAATACTTTTTAAGTGTCGTGAGACCCACCATATCTCATTTAGTATCTCTATGTTTTTATTTTTTTTTACTTTCCACTTATTCGAAAAACAATTCTCTTAAGTGAATTAATTAATTCACATTTCGGTTGTATTTATGTGAAACCGTAAAGAAATTCTTTAATTTTCCATTACTCCAGTCAGTGGTTTTTGACCAATTATAGTTGACTTTATCAAAATTATAAATTGGAATGAAATTGTTCCAATTGTTCAATTAGAAATAATCATTATCAGTACTATGTCATTTTGGACGTAGTCATCTAGTGCTGAAGAACTTTATTGGGCTTAAAATACTCCTTATTTTCGCAATGAAATTTTACAAATTTATATGCTACAAAAACAAAGTTGGTGCAAGTAAACACATTTTTTTGACACAAATTTCAGGAATTTCATTGTATTTGGTTAAGGTATCAGTAGATGACATTTTTGTATTTACATTCGAAAGAATGAAGGTACATCGCATTTGATACGGCCAAAAATGAAATACCCGGAATAAAGTGTTTAAGGTACCAAGTATCTTAATTCGATGGAGCGATGTCCTTCTGTCCAACTGATTGACTGGCAGAGATGACAACGGTCGTTAATATTAACGAATTTTCTTGTAAACCCCTGCTGTTATCTGCAATACAAGTCTACTGATTTCCAAAACGTGATTTTTAATATTTCCCTGTAGCTCCTACTCCTACTCAATAATTACTGTTAAAACCTAAAAAATCGTTTACCAAACCCCTTCTAGTACCTCCCATACAAATTACCGATTTAGTCCCCATATTGTTAGTTTTATATATTCTGTTGAATTTGGTACACCTTAACAATTTGTCAAAATAATGTCAAAGAACAAAAATGGGCCTTTCTAGCACCTGTAACAAGACATAAAACTCCAGCAACAACCACACAATATGCCCTAACATAAAAATGCATTCAAAACAACAGCAGCAACCACACAACATACCCTAACACTGAACTTCGTTCAGAACAACAACAACACCACAATAAACGCTGCAACGTCATACACAAGCGACACTAATGCCCGTTACTTCATCGTCACAACTGGGTATAAATAGAGGGAACAAAGCATAATCAAGGAGTCGCTTGCAGGCGATCAACCGAGAAGGTCGATCGCTAATCACCGGACAACACGGGACTCATTCGAAGAATTACCGAAGCAGTCGCTTGCAGGCGATCAACCGAGAAGGTCGATCGCTAATCACCGGACAACACGGGACTCATTCGAAGAATTACCGAAGTAAGTCGCTAGCAGGCGATCAACCAAGAAGGTCGATCGCTCATCACCGGACAACTCGGAACTAGAAGGAAGTATAAACAACGAAGCATCGCTATCACCGGAGGCAGTCGGGATCAATCAGTCGAAGGAGAAGGTTGTATAAGCACAGAAGCTCCGGCTTACTGTTCCTCAGCACAGAAGCTTCGGCT